>MVJL01011197.1:0-118277 GCA_002156465.1 Macrocentrus cingulum | reverse complement strand
AAATATTGCCCAAATATATAGTGGAATTTCACATAATTCGGGTATGCACCCAAAATGCTATACGAGTATGGCACTCAGCACCATTATTTTCTATCAGTGTTGATAAATAAGTAAAATTCTAAAAAAATTTATTCTAGTTAAATGATTGGAAATTTAATTTACTATAAAAAATGTTTAATAAATTTTTTTTTATCTTTCTTAGTTTTTGAGTTTTATTCTAGTTAAATGATTGGAAATTTAATTTACTATAAAAAATGTTTAATAAATTTTTTTTTATCTTTCTTAGTTTTTGAGATATTTTGATTTTTTTTAAATTTGTATATTTTTCAAAATATCCCGAAAATGAAGAAAAATATGCAAAAAAATGTATTCTACATTTTTTTATAGTGAATTAAATTTCCTAACATTTTATTTTCAACAGATTTTTCGTTATCTTGCTTATTTAGCGAGTTATTGAAATATTAACGAAAAAAAAAAAAAATATTCTACCTTTTTTTAGACTGTTATATAGTTATAACTGCATGATTTTTTTAATTTTTCAGCAATAACTCGGTAAATAAGAAAGATAGAAGTAAATATTACTGAAATAAAATGATTGAGGATCAAATTTCCTGCAAAAAAACATGCAGTAAATTTTTTTGTACTTCTCTCCGTTTTTGAGTTATTTTTGATTTTTGAAAATTCATATTTTTCAAAATATCTCGAAAACAATTTGAAATATCAAAAAAATGTATTCTACATTTTTTGTAGAGAATTTAATTTCCTAACATTTACTTCCATTAATATTTTTCATTATCTCGCTTATTTATCGAGTTATCACGACATTAACGAAAAAAAAAAATTAATCATACACAAACTATATTCCCCATATCATGGGAAATATTACCTTCAACTATACATGCATAAATCACCGTTTATAACAGGGGTATAGGGCACATGGTAGCCTATAAGCAACTTTGCCTTTGTGCAACTGGTCAAGTTGGATCGATGAAAGCCAGCTGGTTGGCCCGAATTAGCTTTGCTACGGATACGGAAACGAGGTGTAGTAGGTATCATATTCCATGGTATCCTTTGCGCATGTAACCAGGCAATTCTACTGACGACTTCCGAAGTGACCGCCCACGTCAGCTGGGTCGGGGACTCCAGTCAGGAAGCAATGCTTGCCTAGTTTTGACATTGAACGATTGATGTTGTGGATGCACACGTCGAGATCTTGCCTTGCCAGTGGAAATTCAGTGATAAACTGATTCCGCACTTGCAGCATACAGTCTGACTTTGCAGTTGAAACGATGATTGATCTTTATTTCATTTGAATAACTCAAGAATTCGCGGTCCAACGCCTCTTTCATACGTGTCCATTATCAATTCAATCATCTCATGAGACACCGTGACTAATGAGCAGTGTCGCTGCATTTTCCTACTGGGCAATATTCCAGCGATTGACTGCAAAGAAATTGTTGATGCATGTAGAGTGGTGATTTCAGATTGATTTGCATAGTTCTATATACTCCTCCTCCGTATATATACCTTGTTAGAGGACGATTAAACGCTAATCTAGTTCACTATTAGAGGATGTGCATTATAAATTTTTTGTAAAACGAGAGATTCATTTCATTCAAGAATTTTGTGTGAAATGGCACGTCAGTATATGCTGGCAAAAGGCGAATAATTTTTTTTTTTTTTAATATCGTGATAACTCCGTAAATAAGCAAGATAATAAAAAATATTATAAGAGTGAAATAATAGGAAATTAAATTCCCTACAAAAAATGTAGAATAAAATTTTTTGATATTTTTCTTTATTTTTGAAATATTATAAATAATAAGAATTTTGAAAAAATTGAAATTTCTCAAAAACTAAAAGAGATTACAAAAAATTTTATTCTACATTTTTTGTAGGAAATTTAATTCTCAATCATTTCACTTGAATGACATTTTTTATTATCTCGTTTATTTATCGTGTTATTGCTAAAAAACTAAAAAAAAAAATTAAAAACTCTTGTCATAAACTCCGAAATTTAAATATTCCCACAAGTATTTCCATTATACAGGTATTCGTCATGAGTACGAGAGTATCAATCATGGTTTTTGGGTAATTCTAGATAACTTGACCACTGAAACCGAGGGTTCTTGCCTCAATTTCCCAGAGATACGTGCTCTAAAGCTTTAGAAACTAATGGAACACATTTCAGCCTTACAAATTCGCCCTTCTGAGTTGTCGGAAGTATTGGAAAACCAACTGGACCCAAAATGATGAGCGTTGAGATATACCCAATGACTGGTTACAACTTCTAAAACTGGCATATCAGTCGGCGACCATCCACAAACATACATATATCCAACTGACTCATCACAGCCGCTATTTCCGGATCCCCTTGTCCTCTCGGCCGCGTCGCATCGGATCAAACTCATAATAAATTGATCACCGCAATTGCGCGATCGGAGGGTCGATAAAAAAGACGCATCGCATGAGAGTAGAGGTTGTGTGCTCTCTGGTGGACAATATCAGCGTGATTTATTCGGCAGGAAACGACATAGAGCGCGTATTCCACGTGTACAGCAACTTCCGGTTGTCGTTGAAAGAGCGGCAAAACGAAGCGATTTGTCCCTTTACTCAAAGATAATTGCGGGAAGTGGTGCACGTGACGCGATAAAATTTCTCTTATCGTCGCATCTTTGCGACATCAAACGACGACACTGCTGCAAGCGCATTATGCTAATTTAACCTGTCTGATCTGAATGCGTTCATTAACTTTTATAGGTACACTTTAATAGTAAGTAACTATTAATATAAAAATCTTTTCATATTTCAATAAATCAGGCACAAAATTAACTCGTTTTACTTGGATATTTAGATTTTTTTTTAGTTTTTCGATGATAACTCGATAAATAAGCATAATATCAAAAAATGTCATTGGAGTTAAATAATTGCGTATCAAATTTTCTACAAAAAATGTAAAATAAAATTTTTTGTATCTTTTTTATTTTTTGAAATATTTCAATTTTTTGAAAATTCACATTTTTCAAAATATCTCGAAAACAAAGATAAATATCGAAAAAAACTATTCTACATTTTTTGTAGACAATTTAATTTCTTATAATTTTACTCGAATAACATTTCTCGTTATCTCGCTTATTTACTGAGTTATCAAGAAATTAACAAAAAAAAATCGACAACTAAACATACACGACATCTATACTAGTTAAATCATCCCACCAGGTATACCAGTGCTCTTGGACTGATGAAAACTATCCCTCCTAGTGGGGATGAAACACGACTAGACTAAAGCTCATGTACAAGGAGTCCAACGCATCGGGATCAACGACTCCCCTTCGTAATCACTCGTGCGAGCACCTCTCTCATCCTTTCATCTGTGACTGTCCTCGATTTTATCTTCAGAAAACGTCGAATGAGATGATCTACGACTTGGAGCGTGTATCGAGAGAGGTCTCTTGCGTTTCATTGCAAATGGAACCCAACCCCTCGATTTTATTTTTCACATCAAAAAGAGATTAGACATGCAACAGATGTGTTGCAACGTTGCAACTGACTGTGCGGTCATTTATCTCACTGAAATATACTATTTTGATTGATTTTTTTCATATTTATCTTGTTTCATCACTTTTTAAATAAAAAACATTAAATTTTAATCAACTTGACTGAAATAAAATTTTTTAACCCTGAAAATATGCAAGTTTGATTGATGAGGGTCATTGAAAAAAATTTTTCCAATGTGTAAAATGTTTAATTTATCGTAGGATGGAGTCATTTAGTACGATACTTGAGGTATTAATTAAGTAATCAATTGCCTACTTGAAAATACTTGCTCCAAGGAGGCAGAATGTAGCACAAATTGGTGTCTACCTACATGTGTGCGACTCAGAATGCCACTGACGCACCATTTAAGGTGTCCAGTGCATCGCCTTGACGACTTTTCGTCTGATATATACCTTCACGAACCAAAAGCCACCACAGAAGGCAACGCGCCACAACCTTCTGTCTGTCAGTTTTCCATGTTGGGCAGGTGCACTAATATGTAAATCTTTCAAACTGTCGCTTTTGATTGATTGAATTGATTGAAGGTTATCCTATCATCATGACAAAATAAACAAAATGGTGGATATGTTTAAATAAAGTTATATTTTATAAAACCTTTCGTTGAAATTAAGAAAAAAAATTTTTTTATCAAATTTTCAAAGGAAAACTTTATGAGAATTTTAGAATTTTCGTGATTTTTTCAGTTTTTTCACGATAACTCAATAAATAAACAAGATAACAAAAAATATTATATACAAAAAATAATTAAGGGTTTAATAATCTATAAAAAACGTGGAATAAATTTTTTTGTAACTCGCTTAGTTTTTGAGATATTATTGGTTTTTGAAAATTCTTATTTGTCAAAATATCTCGAAAACGAAGTAAAATATTGAAAAAATATATTAAACATTTTTTATAGAAAATTCAATTTTGAATCATTTAACATGAACGATTTTTTTCGTTATCTCGCTTAGAAACCGAGTTATCAGTAAAAAAAACCAATAAAAATCACGACATTTCCAAGTTTTTCACGAATTTTTTCATTTTCCAAGGTAATACACATATAAATATCTCGTATATCCATCTTTTTATTTCTTTTTATGATTTTTTTATGTCAAAAAAAATTCTAGAGCACAAGCATCGAGTCGAATTACGGAGACAATTAGCTTGGTTTCAGGTCAATAAAATTGACGATTCGATTATTCGCTTGAAGGCGCACAAATAGCTTTCTAACTGTCGTTGTTATATATACTACTGCAGTTTTTTTTTTCGCTGCAGAGAATATAAAGAATGATGCGTGTACAGTGGATAAAAAAAATAATACAAAAAAAAACTTGATTCATCAATTCAACGATAGGTATATAAATAATACCGTGCAGACGAAAATTCTCATAAATATTGATCAATATACATATATACATTGGGCGTGTGACAATAAATATCCAGGCAGAGAATCGCAAAAAGAATCTGAGAAATAAACGAAAAAAAAAAAAAAATTTTTTTTCATGCATGTATATACACTTTTCCCATCAATCCTGCGTATATAATTAATTCCGCCTTTTTCTCACTCTGTGCGCGGCTTATTATTATATTATGAAAAGGAAAAGTTTGCTGATAAAACATGTCTCTAGAAAAAACGACTGTCTCATAAATATTAATAGGGCCCGGAGAAAACTTGGTTTAAAGAAAAAAAACAGGACTGAAGCACACTCTGAAGATTCGCGATTTAATTTTTAATTTTTTTTTATACCTTGTCGACATGTATTTAGTCTGCAATTTCCCACGCATCTCACACAGCTCGATTATACGCTTGTCGCCCGCGCAAAATGGTCGATAATTATTATGCAAACGTATATATAGGCACGGAATGCAAGAAATTATCGGTCTGGTAGTCCCGAATCCTCCAACACCATCTCGATACACTCGCATTCGTATTATTTCACATGTATATCAACACACAAACACATAATGGCACACATAAACGCCCGTCTACGCGTAGCAGCAAATCAGGCAAATGAGGAATCGTCGAAAATTCTCATGAATTATTCATATACTATCAAATAAATTTCCAGTTTTAGTTGGTGATTCGAAATTATATACGTTTTCATGCTATATCACGCCACTAATACCGAAAACGTGTATTTTGAGTCTTAAAAAATTTTTTCAACTGAAAATTTTAGAGAGAATTGAAAATCATTTTGGGGATTTTTTTATTTAGTTTTTTAGCGATAACTCGCTAAACAACCAAGATAATGAAAAATGTTATTAGACTTGAATGATTGAAAGTTAAATTTCCTACAAAAAAGGTGAAATGATTTATTTTGTATCTCAGCTAATTTCTACGAAATATCTAATTTTCAAAACAAGTCTGAATTTTTTTTTTTTCGAGATAATTTTTTTTTGCAAAGAGTTTTCTACGAGTATTTAACAATGTAGAATGATTTGATTGAAATAGGAAATTTTTTTTTTCGCGTTTTCAAGCCAATTTTCGAAGTGTTCTTCAGGAATTTCACAGTGTGTTTGAGATTGCTTTAGTTTTTTACCAATAACTCAATAAATAAACAAAAAATCGAAAAATGTTATTAGAGTTGATTTGTTTAGATTTAAATTATCTATAAAAAATATTATACGAATTTTTTTCTATCTTCTTTAGTTTTGAGATATTATGGATTTTTGAAAATTTCAAATAAGTATATTGCAATTAATAAAAAAAATCCTTGTTACCGTTAAAATTGAAACTTTCAACGTCCTTCAATGAAGAAATCAAAGATTTAAGAGTCGAAATTTTCATTAAATTTAATCAATTTTAAGTTTTTAAAGCAGAATCTTACGATAATTCCGCAATTTACATATTATTTGTTAGTTTTCTGATGATAACTATAAATAATCAAGATAACAAAAAAAATTGTTAAAGTTGAATAGTATTGAATACTAAATTTCTTTAAAATATCGTCAAATAAAATTTTATATCTTTCGCTCTCAATTTTCAAGAAATATTGCAATTTTTTAAAAATTCTTATTTTTCAAATTATCTCGAAAAAAACGCAAAATATAACAAAAATCTACTCCACATTTTTTGTAGACAATAAACTCTCCTACCACTTAACTCAAGTAACATTTTTCGTTATCTCACTTATTTACAGAGTTATCGAGATATTGACAAAAAAAAAAAATATACTATATCCGGCGTTTCAGCAATAATACGACGCGATATTACGAAGAATGCGATCAAACAGTTCATTTTATCCAACAAAATTAGAAGCTTCACAGTGAAGAAAAAGCCTCCTTCAATAAAACTCAGCTCTGCAGAAAAAAATGAAGAAAAAAAAAAAAAAAATCTACAACGGAAATTCGTCTTTTCAAAAGTTCTAGAGCATCTTTTATATATTCGAGATAAAAGTTGGCGGAAGGATTGCTCGGAGATCTCCAAGTGGAAAAAAAGTTCGATGAAATAAAAAAAAAGCAAAATAAACTTGCCAACTAAAAAAGTTTTCACTATAGGCCGCGAATAAAATTCACATAATTTTTTGAATACACATTTACTTCGTAAAAAAAATACCTAAATGTATTTTCAGTAAAATTCCGTTTTATTGGCGCACATTTCCGACACTGCCAGCATCATTAGAAAACCGCTAGAGGGCACTTATTATAACCTCCTACTGAGAGAGCGGAAAAATATGCACTCACAAACGCAAAAAATATATATATCACATTGAGAATACCGCACACAATGTTCTAATTCTTTTGTTCACTGCATCTCTCAGATCGATGCCACAAATTGCATCCGCGCGCGCGAGAAGAATGCGAAAACTAGAGTGGGAAAAAAACGACTGTGAAATCCCGGGAGAAATCGTTGCAAGAGGTTTATTCGCAAAGCAGCACAGAGTCCTTAGGAGAAGACGACCGGGAATAAACTGGAGAAGGCAGAGTGAGAGAAAGAGGATCAACCGGCGTTTGTCGACTAGCCCTACCGGATCGGCGAGGTGGGGGACGTAGGATCTCGATTATAACTCCCCCTCCATCTGGTCGTTTGAATATTTCGCGCCGGGATGCCCGCGGATAAATTGGAAAAAAAGATAATGGAATTGTCACACCTGCTCCTGCGTGATGAACATGATAAAAAAATCCTATAAACACCTTGAAGAATTATTCTAAAAAAATCGGGAAACGAGACAATGATATACATATATTATGAGTCGGCAATAAATTATGTAAATCTAGAATTGTTTTTATTGAATTATTTATACTGATTTTGTGCCTGTATAAAAACTTTTAGAAAATTCAATAACCAAAAATCTACTTGATTTACTGAATAAAAAACTTTTTTTCTTTTTTTTTTGTGAATAACTCGGTGCCTAAGCGAGATAACGAAAAATCTTATAAGAGTTAAATAATTCAGATTCAAATTCTCTACAAAAAATGTAGAATATATTTTTTTGATTTTTCACTTAGTTTTCAAGATATTTTGAAAAAAAAAAATTTTTTTCGTGATTTTGCGCTATTTTGCCGATAATTCGATAATTAAGCGAGATAACGGAAAAGTGTATTTAAATCAAATGATTAGAAATTTTTTGGGCTGTAAAATTAAAAATAAAGTTTTTCAATGTTTCACTTTATTTTCAAGATATTTTGAAAAATTAAAATATCTCAAAAACTAAGCGAGATACAAAAAATTTTATTTCACGTTTTTTGTAGAAAATTTAATCTTCAATCATTCAACTCTAATAAAATTTTTTATTATCTTGCATATTTATCGAGTTATTGTCAAAAAACTAAAAAAAAAAAGTTATACGAAAATATAAACATTTCCAACAACCCCTTTTCGAAAAATGTATTCACCTAATTTAAAAATCCTAAAATCCATCCTCATCTAGGAAATGAATAAAACTAACTATATAGTTTCTAAGTTTTAAGACCTTAAGACCTTAAAAAAGGGCAACAGGAGGATCAAGGTCGAGAGAAGCACACCAGAAAACGAGCGATAGTAAATAGCCCTTTGGTCTAACCTCATATTCTGACTCATGGCAACGGTCAATTCTATCAAAGGCGAAAGCGGACAAGAGTGAAACAAAAGTGTAACGTTAACCTCTAAGTATTTTTTTTCCTTATTTTTTTTTTACGTCTCATTTACACATTTTTCTACCGTTATTTTAGCAGAAGAGGAGTCTCAGTTGGTATCCATGTATGATGCAGTAAGTTTGTACAGCAAAAGACGTTTTATTCGGTCGGCCAATTCTTTTCCAATACGAAAATTCCAACGTGCGGGAATGCTGACGGCACATACGGAAGTGAAGTTAGATTCCAGAAGTCAAAAAGAGAACTGAATAATGCACATCCTTTCTCACTATACTCCACGAGTATTCGAGCAAAAAAAAAAGGCGGATAAAACAGATCTATATGTACTTCTCACACCGAGGCAAATCGGCTCCACCAAATTCTCTTTGACTGCTGTCGTTTCTCCCAAAGCACATCCGGACTGTACGATTTCAAAGCCACCTTTTCTATCCTCTGTACTCGCGTGTTTACATTGAATAGCTCCAGGAATTTTTTCGTGACACATGAGAATAATGCTCATTGATTTTTTAATATCCCAAGATCTAAAATACCCAACTAAAAACCAATAAATCATGATTCGAGAATGGAACAAAATTTTTGATACACTATTTAGTAGAATGCTATTGCAATACGCGAAACAGCGCCCTGTTGCTTTGGACGCCATGACTGTTGCACACAATTGTGTGCAAGATTTGGAGTGTAACACTAGTAATTTAATGTTCTTGCTATATAAATTTTACGATGGAGTGACGAGAATTTCATAGCTCCATAAACATCGATATTCTATAAACATATGTTCGATGTTACCGCCATTTTGTGACAATTCTATGTGCAGGAAAATGACGGTTAATTTGAAAAAATTTTAGTCTTTTTCGAGTAAACACGTGTTTGAAGTTCATAACACCTTAGTGAGACATTTAAAACGGTATTTATCGATTTTGAGAGCATTTTCACGACTCTAACGGTTTTTTTGTCACCTAAAATGGCGGTCAGTGCGGAAAATTTTGGTTTTTTTTTCGCTTAAACTTCTCCGAAATACTCAAAATTCTATCAATAAGACATTTAAAACGATAATTATCGAGTCTGGAAATATTTATGGGACTTTAATGGTTTTTTTTAAATATCTAAAATGACGGTCAGTTTAGAAAAATTTACGATTTTTTGGTCTAACTCGACTCCACAGTTCTTACGACCTCATCAAGACATTTAAAACGATAATTATTGAGTCTAAAAATACGTTGCAGAGTTTAACGGTTTTTTGAAATACCTAAAATGACGGTTAGTTTAGGAAATTTTGTGATTTTTTGGTCTAACTCGACTCCATGATTCTTAAAACCTTATTAACACCTCGAAAATGGTGATAATTGATTTCAAGACGCATTAAATACTTTGAAAGGTTCTCAAAGTTGGCTAAAATGACGGTCAGTTTGGTAAATCTTAATTTTTTCCACGCAAACTCAACACCACGATCGTTGAAAACCTATCGACAGACATCTCATACGATAATCATTGAGTCTAAGAAGATATAGGCTATTCCAGAAGCCCCTGTGGACTCTTGGCTCGACGGCAGATGTCATTATGTTGTCGTGTGGTTTTAGAAATCTGCAGCTGTCGCTGATGGAAACCTTAGAAGCAGCAGGCTGACCTACCAAGTGCCTTGAAAACTTTTTTTCCTCTATATATTTCAGATGAGACTTCTCTACGAATAATCTAAAAAAAAATGTCAAACTTTGTTTTGAGCTTGTTTATCGAGTTTGATGGCAAATAATGATTTTTTATGTTTTATAGGGGTTCTTTCGGCTAACTTTGTTTGGCTTGATGTTGGCAATAAAAATTAATGGTCGACAGTGACAAAAATTCAAGGATTGTTGATATTTCAGCGAGATTACTCTACTAAAAATAGAATAAAAATACATTATGTACTCGGACAGCGCGGTGCAGTGATGGAAATTTATTGAAGTGGAAATGCCAGAGCCAAAAAGGTCGCCTGCTCCAGGTGAAGCTCGTTTACAATGCAGGTACCACCTGCTGCACGAATCGAGCTGTACAGTGGTAAAATGTCGAATGTGGTCGACAGTGCACAATTTTTCACTACTCTGAACCAATAAATTTTTCTCTGATTGCCTATATAGCGAATATTTTCGCGTGTGGGAAAATGAAGACATAAAAATTGCATTGAATTTTTTGTTTTTTTTTTTTTCGACAAATGGAAAATGACATCACTTGGCTCATTCAATTACACATTTTTATATTTTATTTAGAAGAAAAAAATGACGCTAGGTAAGGTAGAAAAAATGTTGACTCTAGCAGAAATTGAATTTTGTGCCAACAAACCAATCCATGAACACACATCAACTATATCGAGCGATTGAGATAATTGTATGAATAAACTTTATTGTCCATATTTTTTCACGTTTTACTGCCTCATTCTTTCTCGGATATACACGTCAATAGAAGTGAAAAAAAATCTGTTGAGGCGGGAAAAATTGAGAACCCGAAAAAAAATTTTTTGTGGTATTTATTTTTGTTTATTGGTCAAAGGGCGATATTTTAATCATTTTCGTGTATGAATTCCGCAGCTATACTCTGTGTCACACGTCAATAAAAGAGAAAAAAATTCTATTAAGACGAAAAAAATTCAGAAACCGAAGAAAAAAATTCTTTTGTGGTGTTTATTTTTGTTTATTGATCTGGGGGCGATATTTTAATAATTTTCTTGTATGAATTCTGCAGCTATGCTGTGTGTCATGAATAGTTGGATAACAGGGGAGAGTCCCTGTAATAATACTGTCGTCTTTCTTACCCCCTCGGGGGTTGTTGCTGACTAAGTCTCGATTCCCAACTGGAAGATTGAACGCCTGCACGTAGAAATAACGGCAGAGGGTTTGCCAACTAAACATATATTTCCGAAAAATAAAATTCGGGATTTTTTCGAGTATTTTTGGATAATCCTGCGATTGTCAAGTTGACGTGTGCAATATTGCGGTGTACATGGGTATAGGATTGGAAAGGATAAATATTATGTGATATAGTGTTTTGTGTTTACATGTGATTTTCATTTATTTGTTTGTTTCGATGTATTAAGTCGTCGGTTGAATGTACCCTAGAGAGTATAAAAGGTATTTATTTGTCCTGAAACGTACTAATTAGTGACTGACAAACTATTCACAAATATAGGGGGATTGTTACATGTGTCATCAGGGAATAAAACCTGTTTATCAGCTATATATATTTGATGACAGATTAATTGAAAATGTTGAAATTCGAATTTATATAATAGACCTTTTGATATCTTAAATTCGCATCAATTTAAGTAAATATTTAATGATAATTTTTTTTTTACCGAAAAAAAATATTAAACAATTAAATTCAATTTTTAATGGTCATTAAAATGATTTATTCATGATATTAAATTTTTTATTTGACTCGAACTGTTGATTTTATTAAATTTGCGTGACCCATATTAAAGACAAAAAAAATTTTTAAGGCTCAAAATACGAATTTTTATCGATCTTTTGATATCACGGACTCATTAGTTAAAATATAATAATTATTTTAAACAAATAAAATATTAATGAATTAATTTCAATTTTTATTGGTCGTTCAAAGTGATTTATTTCTGATGTTAAATTTTTTTCTCGGTCAATTATAGATTTGATTGATTTTGAAGTAATTTTTCATCAACTGCATTTGTCTGAAATTGAATTTCAATAATTAAAAAATCATACTTTTAGAAACAACGGTCATTTTTTTAACTAAAAATTTAATTTCATGATTTTTTTAGAAAAGTTATATAAAATGACTGAAAAAATATAGGAAATATATTTTTAAAAAATTGTTAAATAACCGAAGGTAAGTGAACAACAAAAGGTGTGAAAGATTCATTGACCTCAATATACAATGACACATGAAAAAATAATTTCATGCGTGAAGGGCCAAAAGGGAGAGGGTAGTTTTTGTCAAGAGGGTGACTAACTCGTCGCGGCCACTGGGAGGTTAAGTGTGCACGAATACAAAACATATTACACATTAGTGCGCGCACACACACGTGTATTTAGGAAATAAAATAAGGGTAGGACTATACATATATACAGGGAAAACGAATATATAAAGACAGCAGGGGTATAACAATTGGAGTGATTGGAAAAATAGCAATGAGATTTTCACACGGGGTAAATCGGATTTTTCGAGAAATTTATAACATCAGGTTAAAAAATAACAATCTAATCTGAAAAATTATGAAAAAAAAAAATTATTTTCCCGAAAAATCAACGAAAAAAACATCAATTTTACGAAAAAAAATCAAAAAAATTGTTAAGTGAAATAATTAAATACTTAAAAAAATTAATAATAATCAACTCTTATCCACCAAGAATAAAAAAAAAATTAATCGAATAAAAAATGTTTAATCCAAAAAATTAATTATTATCGTTAGTAATAATTCAAAAATAATTTTATGTTAAGTATATTGATGTTGAATCAACGTTTAAACGAGGGAAATTCCCTATATTGACATTAAAAATGGATAAATTTTTTTCGATCAAAACAATTTTTTCTCATTAAAATCCCACAGTGCAGACTTCAAAGCGGTCAATTATACGATTCATAGAACTTTTATTCACGTAAAAAAGCTTTGATCACATATTTTCAACATATACAGACGTTAAAAAATTTTTTTCAATAACGCAATACGCACACGAAAGCTCTGTTAGCATAATTCGATAATATTTTCGTTCTTTATGATCATGATAAAATGGTTGTGAGCGATATAATTGACATAATTGGGTCCTATATCAACGTCTCACTATCATGAAAAAAAAAATCTAATTGCAGGGGTGAAATAATTTGTTTAATTTAAACAAAATTTATATGCAGACATATAAGTATTAAGTCAACATGATTAAATTCAGAGTTTAAAACCCTCAAAAAATCAATAAAATTAATTTCAATATTAAAATTTGTATATAAAAATTGTTATAAATAAAAAAATTCTTCATTTCTTATGGCTCGGGGTTTTCACTTACATTAAAACTCCATAAGCGCGGAAAAAATTAATTGATTGCACAGTGACGTGGCAGATTGTCAACGAAATCCGATCCAAAACCGACAAAAACCATTTCCCACACGTCTATTATTTCACGGTGTCAGGAAAAACTATTTCTCCTAGCTTATAATAGCGACATCTATCAATAATTAGAGAAGAAAAGAACTTTTTATGCTTTTAAAAAACGATATAAAACGAATTAGAGTAAAATTGGAGTCAAGTCGGCAATGTAGGGCGCTGTGAGACAGTTTGGGACGCAAGGAACGACTATTTTCAGCGAGTCACACGTGAAGCCGACCATATGAGAGACCTCCAGGATCTCAGAAAATAAAATAAATATGTAAATTTTTTTTTTGTGTAAAGAATACACCGAAGTGCAAATAATTTTTTTCTAGTTCAGCTGATTGAAAACGAGCATAAAAAAAATTAAATCATTCAATTAACGCTGGTAGATATATATATTTTTAGAGTTGGAATTTTCAATTTCAACAAATTCTCAATTTAATCATCGGTAGATTATTAATAAAAAATGATAAAAACGTCAAAAAAATTTTTTCCAATGCGAAAAAAATGTTTTTTTTCAATTTTTCCATCAGATATATTTTTGTATATAATAAATATTGCATTGTTCATTCAAATACCGGAGTATATTATTATGCATCAAAAATTCTCCAACAATCCAGTGACCGATTCCATCAAATAAATCAAATTTTTTTCCAAATTCTTCCACCACTCGCAAAATTTTTTCTTATTAAGCTTTGTTCTCTCTAAAAAGGCTAAAAAAAAATAACTATTGAATTAATTAATTACATAAAAATTGTTTCGTTATTGTGAAATTAAAATATAAAATTTTTCCATCAGCGGTAAAAAATTGTTTTTAATTTTTAATTACCATAGGCTTTGAAAAAAAAAAAATGTTTTAAGAACTTTAGAGTAAAGTTGGGGATATATTTATTAACAACTATTGAAAATGTTATAGAAAGTGAGTGGAAATTAACAGGATTTTATTCGTTTGCCGAATTTAATTAACGTAAAAATTAGAGATAAAAAAAATCGTGGAAATTGCAGTATAATAATTCAGAATGCTTCATAAACAGATGAAAAAAAGCAATACATAATAATAATTTGCGGTGAAAATATAGAGTATTTCATCCCTTGATTTTGCAGCTAGCCGACGACGCGAGCCGCCCCATCGTCAGATATTGATTTAGTATTACGTTCTGCAAGGTCCTCTGGTATTGAGGCTTTTCGAAACGTATTCAGTGCGTGTGTGCAGTACATATATAGGCACGCATGCGAAACAGAGAAAGAAAAATATGACAATGGTAACGCGACGAGTCGAGTTAGCCGTGAGGCATGTATTGGGGACTGGTATAAGCACTTTTCATTTATTTTCTCTTCTTGCCGCTGGCGCCGCCCTGCGCTTTTGTTCTTCTTTTTCTCGGTTTTTTAGATTTATACGCGATTATATACAGTAGTATATATGCATTAGTTAAACTCGATTTGTGGAGGTTTTAAATTACCACAATTTGCAGAATTATTTTTAATGATTTTTTTTTTGTTTCGTTTGCTGAAGAAAAGGGAAATGAGCAAAATATCGGAACGTATATATATATGGGCGTTCTCGGCGTGTAATTTACGGCACGTAAACGCGAATTTAAATGTATACAGAAATAAAATGAAAAGAATAATATAATATATGAAAAGTATATGTGGAGGTGATTTTAATAATTGTGAAAATAATTATTTCGGTTTTGTAGGAATTTTTTAATTGAATTAAAACTTACGCCATCACAATCTCTTTTGTAATTTTTTTGATGCAAACTATGTTCATTTTATCTTTATCACTAATTTTTTATTCAAATATAATCGAAGGAGTTATTGTATGAATTTTCGATAAAAACAGGGTGATATTCCGGTGCAAACGGCATTTTTTTCGATACAAACATAAAAAAATTAGAAAATTGGGAATAAGCAAAAAATTTTGCTCACGGCACTTCAGGGCACGTCCGCAAATGAAAAGTTAGTTATAATACTATTTTGTTAGATAAGTCGGACTAGTTGTTGAACTAGTTGGATTTTTTTTAAATTGAGAAGTCGAATAAAAATTCGAAATTTTTCTTTCAAGAGGAAACTTTAAAACCTCTAAAATCAAATAAATCTCATTTTTGAAAGTTAAGTGAATTTAGGGATGATTTATGACCTCAAACCTGAATTTTACACCAAAAAATGTGACAATCAATTTTTAAAAATTTGTTTACATTATTTCAATGCTTCACTTTTTTATTTTATTTTTTCGTTGCATAAAATTCCGGGGTAATTCAACATTTCTACTTTTATACAAGTTGGAAAAAAAAAATTTTTTTTTCTCATCTTCCAATTACCTCACAATTCATTATATAGATGTTGTGAGAAAATGTATTAAAAAGTATAGATAAAGTAAACTTAACACCGAGCAAAGTTAAATAATAATTTTCTTATGAATATAATATACGCTTAAAAGTTTTAGTCATTAAAAAATAAATCATCTTAAACGATAATCTAAAAAAAAAAAAAAACTTTTTCTATCGAGTTTTGTTGACTTAGAATTTTTTAAGCATATATTTTTTGAACGATAAAAAAAAAATTGAAATAAAAATTTTTTTTCAATATTATGTGTTTACAATAAGAAATAAATTTTTATTTTCCTAATGGAAGAGTGTTAAATATATATGTATATAGTGAGTGTTATGTAATGCAGAACTTTCAGATTATAATGCGGAGACGTCGAGTACATGCGTCTATATAGTATATAAATTTTTGTGAGAAAATGACTCGTAAGCGAACAAGCGATAAAAGGGGGAGGTAAAGAAGGCGCATGAAGCGATTATCCCGCTTTATAAATTGCATTTTCTCTGAGCGCAGAAAGCGAGGATCTTCCGTATTTGCGTAAACAGTTTTAGATATAGATGTATATACACGACTGTTATACCCATGTCGCATCGTTGAAACTCATAAATGCGAGCTTATACACAAATATAACCTATATGAAGACTGTGTACAAATATACAGATGTTTGCTTGAATTTTATTGAGTTTGTTTTTCAAACGCTGCAAACTTTATATAGATATTGCATCCACACAACGTCACATAATTTAATATTTCACTAAATTCCTTCAGTTTGATTTATTTTTTATGTTTTATACCTATATCCAACATTTTTTCCAAAAAAAAAATTGTAAAAATAGATAGAAATCTGTAAGTAAAAAACTTTAATTTAAATTTTCAAAATTTTCAAAACTTTTTTTTCAACAATATTTTGTTAAAAAATTCATTCAAAATTGTTTAAAAAATTCAAAAATAATAAAAAGTTATTTTTTATGAGTTGAATTTTCCATAACATTGTTTTTCATCATCAGAAATATTCAATTAATTGAATTACTGAATAAATACGCAAATAACTTTATATATCGGGAAATTAAATCTCTCAGATACAAACAAACCAAATAATAATAATAAAACAAGATAGAGATAGTATATCAAATGTCTGAATTATTGAATTATGAAAATCCGATAAGGGTCAAATTGAGACAAAATTGTCAACAGACATAACACAAAAAAATCGCAAGAAAAAAAAACCCAATAATGTAAGCTCACGGATAATCCTAATCGACGGTTTACTCTTGCAAAGTAATAAAGTATAAATCGTAAGTCGTTTCTGTTAACGTCAGCTACGGTTTCAAGTAAGCGTACGAAAAGTCGACTGGAAGCGCAGGTGTTATGTTCTATATATAAAATGACGTTTCAACGGGTCCGAATGGAGTTTAATTTTGAAAATTGACAAGTGAATAAAAAATATCTCACGTGTCATCTTGCAATCTTCCTAGAGCTTTATATTACATGTATATATATTTATTTTTGTCGTATTTTATATTTTCAGAGGCTCGTTTTGACGAAACAAAAAAAATTAAGGCCACGCTAACGGCGCAGAGGGCGGAAACTCGTAGTATAGAGATGCGCAGGGTCAGACAAGGAAATAATCTGAAGGATAATCCGTATCGAAGGATTACAACTGGAGCGTATATTTCGCGCATCAATTTTCGTCTTGCTCTAATGAGCTTGGAAACCTGATGGCAGAGGAACGAACTACAACCGACGAAAATTTCGCTAGATTTATTATAACTATATACACTACTTACCGACCGAGCCAACTCGGAAAAAACCGAAAAATATCGATTTATCAATTTAAGGATGTATACCGAAAATGTTAATAGATTAACAGCTCGAAAATTCCGCATCGATTAAAAAAAAATTTAATACCTGTATCCGAGCTAATTTATTGTTTATTTAACATATTAAACGTACTATATAACCCCATATTGTTCTATCGGAAGTTCGCGTTCAAAGACACTCATCTGCAAAATTATTTGCAGGAAAGATTGACAGACTTTCAAAATTAATTGAATGCGCTTGATTTTTTCAACTCATAAAATTATGGTCAATCCGGGATCGTTAACGAGATATTAATTATTAAAAATTGTTATTTTGGAAAGCGGATAAACGTGGCCATGTGCTAAAGCCAATTATTGCGGACAATAAGATTTCCTCAATATACTGATTGGCTCTCGATTTAAATACTACTAAAATGGTCAAAATTACTCTAGATTTTTCACTTACGACATAAATAAAACTCATAAAAGTCTTTTAGTCATAAAATACCTAGTAAGAAGTCTAAAAAATCGAGATTGTGATGCGTAAAGCAATTATGTTACTGATCCGAACAGTCCGGTATACATTTTTAAAACAATTCAATCAAATTAGAAAAATTGGTATTTGACTTAAAAATCGACATTTTTCGTTTTCCAATCACATCTAAATTACTTACCAACGGAGCCAACTCAACATAAATCAAAAAATATGAATTGTTAAATATGAAAAATTAATTCAATCAAAAAAAATTAACATGACTTAAAAAATTAACATTTTTATGATAAACTATTTACTGATCGAGCAACCACAACTGGAATGATGTCTATAAATACATGATAAAAAATAAAAACAAATTTTATAACATTTTTCAAATTTTTTAAGCACTAGACGACTTACCGACCGAGTAAATGCAATTAAAATCATATAGATATAAAAAAAATTAATAAACTATAGAATCTGCAAATTAATGATGAATTTTTTAAGTATAATATCAAAACAAATTGACTTACCGACTGAGCAAATGTAACTATAATTCCTAAATTTAAAATAAACAAAAAATTCAACCGATTCAGAAAAAAAATGTTTATATTCAGCACTATATAAATACTATAATTGGAAATGTTACTAAACAAATAATCAAGAAAACAGACAACAAACTTCCTAACTGTAATCATTGTTGAAGATTTAATTTGAAGAACTTTAGAAACACTTTCACAAACTGCATTCTCCTCGGATTTTCCCCAACAGCAATTCAACTATACATCATCAAAATGAACTATAGCAATAAATTAACAACTGTCGGTAAGTCACTTTGAGCATAAAAAAATATTTAATAATATATTATAAGAGACGTCAAATAATTTATTTGTAAATATGTAATTTCATGCTGAATATTTATTTTTAATGATATACCATAAACTCATACTCTGTTTGGCAACTAGTTAGTCAGTTGGTGGTTTCAGTTTCCTGAGCTTGTAGCAAACTAACTCTCGCGTTGATGTGCCTTCGTCAACGCTTCGAGGGAATGATATTACGGAATAGCAAGTCTATATGAACATTTCGCGAGTTTAAATCACCAACAAAATGGTCGACTGCACAACAATTCAATTCCTATAATGTCGTTATAAAAAATAATAATCCCGGGGTGGAACAATTTTTTAATGAACGCATTAACGAATTGAAGATGTACATATATGTGATTTTTTATGGGGGCAGCGAAACAAGAGCTTGAAGGAGTTAAGTAGAAAATCTTTAGTTGTTTTTTCCCGTTTTTTGCCGATTTATTCTATTCACCCCGTGATGCCCCTTTTGCCCTTCAGTGACGCACACAACCAAATACCAGCGCACTGTTATACTGTTTGAATTTTTTTACAACAGCTGAACCCTCGCGGCAATAGATGTCACACCCTGCAGCACTCTTTTTTTTGTCGATTCTTTCAGCGTTTCCGTCCCTCATTGCACGTGCGTCTGTGTTCGTGCAGGGTCACAGATTAGCATACAACTATACGTGATATACACTTTCTCACACAGTTGTTTTAGTAAACTATAACAGTTATAATCATACTCATAAATATATAGAATTTTTTTGAAAAATCCAAAAACAGGCTATCAATCGCACCCAAAAAATCCAAATTTACCATCATTAATAGATGACCATTATTTTTTTTTCTCTAGAGAATGACTGAAAAAAAAATTTTTTTTTTAATTTTTCTAAAGTTTTTTAAACTATTGATGGCTCTGGACATATCCTAAATTTAGGAAAATCCCTTTAAAAAGCATTAGTAGATGTTTATTTTTTTTTCTTTAGAATTGACTGAAAAAAATTAAGAAATTTTCTTTCCAAAGCTTACCAAAGTTATATTAATGTCTCTAAAGATATTCAAATTTATGAAAACACCAAAAGAAAAGCAATAATAGATCTCCATTATTTTTTTCTGTAGAAAATGACTGAAAAGTATTTTTAAAAAAAAATTTTTCAAAGTCTTCGAAGCCCTCAATGAATTTGATGAAAAAAAAAGTTTTTAATATTCTTTTCAAAGTTAATGGCTCGAAAAAAATCCCAAATTATGAAAACACTTAAAAAAAATTATATTTGTCGGTAATATTTTTTTAATTTTGTAGAAAATGACTATAAAAAATCATTAGAAATTTTTTTTCCAAGAAAAACATCAAACAACTTTAACTATTGTGTCGATAATGAAGATTTCTGTTATCATAGTTCATTAAATTCATTTTAATGCCGGTAATTTAAATTTGTACATGTATCAATTACAACAATGCATGAAATAATTTTTTAAAAAATACTGTAATTCTAATAAATTTTATTTTTCACTACTAAAAAAATATATAAATATACCGTCTACCTACTATTAATAGTAAGAAAACTGTTATAAAAATGTAGATAACGAAGACATTCTCTTTCTGTTTTGTTACAATAGCACTAGCATCCAATAGAAGCAAAAAATTGTGGTCTAGAGATATTGAAACGATGATCGCAGGAAAAAAAAACGAAGCTCGATGCACATAGCGATTAATTTGTAGTCGCAGCGCAATATGAAGTTCAACAACGGGACTTTCCTCATACGAAGGCGGCATAGAAAGAGAAAATTCAGGCAAAAGTGTTGGTGCGTCGAGGGAGTGAAATGGAAAGGGGCCAGGGAGGTGGACGGGGGTAGCGCCAACGGCGGGTGCCTCATATAGTTTGGTTTCGTGGGGTTGGGGTTTGAGTTCGGGGCCGAGCCACCCCCGCAGGGGCGGAACTACGCGAGGGTAGAACGGCGGATCAATACTTGCGCAGGGAGAAGGCCCGAGAGAGACAAACGGACACCATAATACTACTCGAAGAGACTGGGAAAGCAGCATCAGACCTATAGAAGCATGGGTTGAATTGAGACTTTCCCTCTCTGCGTGTAGCACCAAGATGGGAAGCTTGCCAAGCCCCAGAGGCTTGGTCTGCTTGCATGGCGATGATGATACCTGTAGATCTAACAACGGAATTACTTAACGCACCATAGACTCCTCATGTAAACAGCCTGATCAATGAGCAAGTCCCAAGTCAAAGGCTTCATTCTCACAGATTGCTCCCAGTCTGATGTTCTCAATCCTTCCTATCAGCATATCTGCTATACATAGACGTTTTGTGTTTGATATGTTTGTAGGATGTTTAGAGGTTGATAATGAATGTAATGAGAAATTTGAAATTCATCGTCTGTAACCGGCAGTTAACTCTTAAAAAAATACTCAAATCATGCGTAAAATCAAAAGGTCGGATCGCTCAAAAAATTTCGACTTTTTTACTCGTCGATATCTTAATAAGGACGCATGTTAGATAAATTTTGCTAAGGACCTTTTTTATAGATAAGAAAATTCTCTAAAAAAAAGATCTCTTGAAAAAAATTGTTATCTGCAATTGTTTGAAAGATATTTTAACTTAAAACAGCAACATAATTTTTATACATGCTCTTTCAACTTTAGACACGTGACTTTTTAACTTGCTAATATCTTGATAAGGAGATGAGATAAATAAATTTTGTTAAGGACATTTTTTGTGGCTAATAAAATTCTTTACAAAAAAGATCTATTGATAAAAATTCTTATGTGCAGTAGTTTTTAAGAAATATTTTGATTTAAAACAGCAAGATAATTTTTTCGGACTTTAGTTGTATAGTTATAATTTTTGTTTTATGAATTGCAATTACAAAAATAAAGTTGAATATTGAAGACTAGTATTTTTAAATTAGAATAATAAGATTTGAGTAGATTTTTTGACATAAAAAAAGAGTTGCTTACTATTAAGACTTTTACGATGCTTATAAAATGTTGCACTTCTGCAACTGGGTCAGCACATTTCTTTTGCAAACATATATATATCTAACTTACATGACCTTTCATTCGTGTGCCTTTAATATGTATTGGCGCATATGAATAACAACTCGAGAGAGCCAAGAAGAGTTTTCATCCACATTTATATGGTTTTATTTGCAAAGATGTCCATGATGCTTTAGCAAACACGGAACTAGAGTAGAAAAGATGCTATTCAAATTCAATATTTTCAGCGTGAACTAGTTTTAAAGACTAAGTATACTTATCAACCATTCGTAACTAAACATAAAATTATATGGATACTTTCATTGCAGCTATAAAAACCGGAAACACACACCATTGTCTAGGTTCAGTGAAGACACTAGTACTTGAATATGGGAGAAAAGAGTGCAGATATTTTTTTTAACACGACTAAAACATGTTCACAGGCATAAAAGCGACTCTAAAACGAATTTTTTTTCAAGCTTCATGAAAATTTCAATTTCAAAAGTACACTAACATGATTATTCTCGCACTATTGCGTGCTTCTTGTCATTCTAAAAGTTAAAAAAAACCCTTGAAATTCTTTCGAAAGCATTTGAATTAATAACTAATGATTGTTTCGACCAAATTAATGGAAAAAGAAAACTACCCGACTCCTAAAAAGCTAGAAGATTTTTTTTATTTGCGAATATCTTGATAACAATGCATGTTAGATGAATTTTGTTAAGGACCTTTTTTGTCGGTGAGAAAATTCTCTACAAAAAAAGTCTCTTGAGAAAAATTTTTATCTTCAATAGCTTCAAAGATATTTTGACTTAAAATACCAATATAATTTTTAACACGTGCTCTTTTTACTTTAAACATGTGACTTTCTTAATTGCGAATATCTCGATAAGGAAGCAAATTAGATAAAATTTGTTAAGGACCTTTTTTGTAGCTGATAAAATTCTCTACAAAAAAGGTCTCTTCATAAAAATTTTTATTTGCGGTAGTTTTCAAGATATTTTGATTTAAAACATGATTTCAACCGAATGCACCCAGCTAATCCGAACAAATCGTTGCAAACTAAACAAGACAACTAGTAAAACTTTGAAGAACGAGTAACTTTAACTGACTTAAATTTGAAACTTTCAGTAGTGCCAAGAACAAATGAAGAGAATGTCACACAGACAAAGCTTGAACATAAAGTTTTGGATGTCGTCCAGAAACCTGTCAATACATCCACCCAAAGTATCTCTCTAGTTAATGCTTTTCAGTTTTATATTCCACAGCTGTGAAACGTAAAAATCACTGAGGTTTACCACATTAAAGTGTCTCAACGACGACATGATTGTCCATTCAAGTGTGAGCCGTATATATACAACAAGAAAAATTTCCATTTCACTTCCTAGTATCGGTTTTCCAGGCTGACACACTTTTTACCCTGGATCCATGAACATCAGAAGGCTGCATCGATTGCAAGGACTATAGACATTTAAATAAACGTCACCTTTTTCATTCTTCTCGGCTCTATCGACTTCTCACGTTCCTGAAAACCTTTTGAAGAACGAGCACGAAACGTTCAGTGACAGGGAAGCCTCCGGTCAGCCTATAAAAAGTCGAAGCAATTTCACTAAAAAAAAAAAACGGAAAAGTACTCCAGCTGTCTCAAAAACAGTCAAAATAGTGACTAAAAAAAATTGCAATACAATTTTATTACATTATATTTGATAATTTGTCGTATTTAATTTTTTTTTTTTCTAATTTTCAAAACTTTTCGCCTACAAAATCAAAAAATATAACCAAAATTGCAATACCGCGAGTCCGAAGACAAAAAGGCGTATACAAAAAATCATCAAACTGTTTTAAATCTAAATATCTTTAAAACTATTAAAGATAGGAATTTTTGTCAAGAGGTCTTTTTTATCAAGAATTTTATTAACTATAAAAAAGATTCCCAGCAAAATTCGTCTAACTAGCATCCTTATCAAGATATTACCAAGTAAAATGTCGCATGTCTAAAAAACAAACAAAACGTACATACAAAATTATCATGCTGTTTCAAATCTAAATATCATCAAAACTATTGAAGATAGTAATTTTTCTCAAGAAACCTTTTTTGTAGAGAATTTTATTAGCTACAAAAAAGGTTCTTATTAAAATTTATCAAACTTCCATCCTTATCGAGATATTAGCAAGGAAAATGTTTTCAACTTTTCTGTGACACGTTTACTCAGTTTTGACACGTGATATGTGCGTGAAAAAAATCCAAAATGAGCATTATAACTGTTCAATCAATTTTTATAAAAATATTGATAATACTTCATGGAATGTTGGTGTATACCAGCCGGACTACTTTAAATACATGAAATGCAATTTTCTTACTGCATCTAGGAAAATATTTTTCAATACGTCCGTCATGTTCTAATTAAGATGGTGATCCTAAAGGGATGACCCGGGTCAATTGCGCCTTAATTACCGTCATATCCAACTAATACCCACGGTGATTCTGCTGGAAATGCAATAGTTCCGGCTGAGCCTGCGTTATAACCGTGCTCAATGGCTTGCTACCACACAATGCTGATTGTCAGTCACGGACTAGCGTCAACTGAACTGTTTCTGTCCACCTATCGGCCTCAACACGACTCTATCTAACGCCCCACTTGCAGGTGTCCATTCGAGATTAGTCGGCAAATTGCGTGAGTACATCCATCTCCATGATTTACAGAGCTATTTCAAGTTAGTCTGAACCTAGACCTGTGAATGTGCGCATATTTCATCAATAAAACTAATTGCGTGAGTACATCCATCTCCATGATTTACAGAGCTATTTCAAGTTAGTCTGAACCTAGACCTGTGAATGTGCGCATATTTCATCAATAAAACTGTCACTAAAATATTTAAAACTAATGCCGAGTGCTTGAAATTGATTTATTAAAGCAACATCCAGTTAATCTGGTGATTTGTGTGCATTAGTTATGACAGAATTCACGGGGTTTGCAGTTAATGCCGAGTGCTTGAAATTGATTTATTAAAGCAACATCCAGTTAATCTGGTGATTTGTGTGCATTAGTTATGACAGAATTCACGGGGTTTGCAGTGCGACGAGTTAAAACGAACCTAAACAATGATTTCTAGTGGCTTAAGGGCGGTTATGTCCAGTTGATCGGCTGAAAAAAACTGTTTTTTATGAGCTTTTTCTAAAGAGGTATTTTATTTTATAAAAACAAAGAGTCTAATGCTCTTGCAAACGATCTCCTGAGCACAATCTAAAAAACGGTGTTTGGCGGTGACCACGATATCATCTGGTTTGGATTATCAGAAATAAAAAAATAAGTATAAATTGATCGAATGAATAGTCAAAATGTAAATTTTTGACAAAATAACGACTATTTAAACACAAAATTGTGATTTTCGAAATAAATTTTCGTGAAAAATTGTTTTAAAAAAAATAGAAATAAGTATCGGAAATTTTATTCTTTAGATTAACAACTGAGGAATATATCTGAGAAGGTTGTGTAAAAATTTCAGATCAATTAGTTCAGCTGTTTTTGAGAAATCGTGATCACCGACTTTGAAAACAGCGTTTTGAAAAAAACGCGTTCAAAGTTGGACAGCTGCTACTCTCGTCTATGTTTTTCCTATACTTTCCAATGCTTCGTATCTTCCAGAACATTGATACTCAAATAAATATACATTCCGAAAACGCAAAAGAAAATTTTATTTTCATTCCAACTGAAATATAACCCTTTAAAATTTAAATATTTCAAAATTTTTTTAATATGCCACGTTTTTAAAATAGACTAAAAAGTAAAAAATAATTTTGTATAAAATAAAAAAAAAAAAATCCTGCTATGAAAAATATATATATTTTTGTACATTATTCCGAAAACGCAAAAAAGTGATTTTTTGAAAATTCCAACTGGATATAACCTTTTAAAAATCTAGAGTCTTAATATAGTGATTTAACAAGCCGTGCTCGGCGTGCCAGTCAGCAGGAAACCCTAGACGATGGAAACTAACGTGAGGCAATGGTAGCGTGAAAGCTTGTAGATATGAAGAAGAAGAAGAGAGGTGTACACGTATCGTAAATGAAAGTTTAAATGAGTAGCTAAACTTGTCAGAGGACACGCAAAGGTTCTCTGATGTGTTTCGAGGCGTTTTATAGACAATTTACGAGTTTGAGGAGTGCTCTGACACGGGATTTTGCTGCTCAGGTGCGTATATAATATTACCATGCTCATTAGAGTACTGCAAGCCACATTGGTCGCGGCCAGCAATGCTTTTAATGACCATTGGTGACTATAACTCATGATGGAGATTCTCTTATCTTTTGCGGAAAATTCGCCTCTTGGTCAGACACAATTTTATACTGCCACCAACCCCGAGATTGCGCGTTTACGACTTTTGCCACAAGACACAGCGATAAAGTTAATAGCAATAAATTAAATAATAGCTTTCCAACACGAGTTTAAGTCTAATTGTTTAATGAATGGTCTTGCTTAATTACTTACGTAGATAAAATTCAAATTTCACCCCAGTC
This sequence comes from Macrocentrus cingulum, assembly GCA_002156465.1. Taxonomy (NCBI): domain Eukaryota; kingdom Metazoa; phylum Arthropoda; class Insecta; order Hymenoptera; family Braconidae; genus Macrocentrus; species Macrocentrus cingulum. The sequence continues at coordinate 91,626 of MVJL01011197.1, read as the reverse complement.
ACGAATACTAGTATGGCATAAATCTGCGCCATTCATGACCTCATTGCTTGGATATCTTGTTGTACGGATTTTTCTATATTTTTTTCGATATTTTATGGGAGGTTTTAGAAGTGATTTTGGTCAAGAACTAATGAATCTAACGTTCAACAAAGCCCCAAATGTTGAGATCAGAGCAGAAAGCCATTCAATGACAGAGCTGAATTCCAAGCAAATTAACAGGCAGGCGTGACTCGAGAGTTTCAGATAGAGTTGACACAATTCACCATCCAGTGCCAACATTAGAAGCACAGGATCAATCTCTGATAACACGACTAAAGCGAAATCCTTACTAAATGTCACGACAATAAGTAAAAATTAATTCAATGAAAAAATGGAATTTTTTTTCCAAAATACTGTAATGCTATAGATTTTTTAATGAACTGCCATACAATAATACAACTCTGAGTCTACATTTTTTTAAATTTTGACTACGAAATATTTGTAACTAAGCCGCTAACAGCAAATCTCCTTTAGACATCTCAAAAAAATAGTTGAGACTTTTTTACTTGATAATATCTTGATAACGAGACGAGATAGACAATTTTTGTAGAGAACCTTTTTTGTAGCTAATAAAATTCTCCCCAAAAAAGGTCTTTTGAGAAAAAATTGTATTTTCAATAGTTTGGAAGATATTTGGATTTAATGCAGCCAAGTTTTTCATATTTTTTGGAGCACGAACCAAAAACTCAAATTTCTCTTTAAAAAAATCAGTTAAAGAAAGTAGTATTTCTGGTATCCTTCAAAAAAATGAAGAAAACTTTTTTATTTCCTCAAAAATCCTTACTTAAATGGAAGGGAAAATTTTTTTTCAGACAGTTTAAGAATTCAAATGAAGGTCAACAACGTCGGACAAGTCATTGACTTCTCGCCATGACATTCAGCTGCGGTATTGTCACGCAAAATGAAAATGTCTGGGGCACCTGGTATCAAGATGCCAGCGTTCGTCAGCAATTCCGTCTAGCAATAGAGGGTTGCAACCCCTCTCACTGTCGATTTGCATCGCGTGCAGTGAATTCAAACGGCCACTGCACACACATAGAGATACAGCTAAATAGTAGCTGTCCCTAATGAAAACTGATGGCTCTTAGCAGACAAATCGTGGCCAACTAGACTTTTATTTCCGATATGCAACATGACACTGAACTTGAACCAATTTGTACGTGTGAATCATCATTTGGACACAATTTTCTTTGTCATTCGCGTGGGCTTTTAAAGTTAATAGCAATACGAGATTGTGTCTTGCCACTATGATAAATAGCTAGAGGGGCCCCTCTTTTTCGACGACATTCTATTGTCCTGGACACACCCCACCCTTGATTCCACCCGGCGATACACAGATTAATGTGGAATATAACCTTTTGTCATATGGTGAATCTAGTTTGCGAACAACTCATTTACAATACTGCCACGTTCATTTGCAGAAATTCAAATGAAATACTGGCCTGTAAGCTGAAAATTAGTGTTTCTCAATTCACAAAGGAATTTTTTAAGTCAATTGGAAATATGCATCAACCTAACATTGATGGGAGAATATACTTATGTAGATGAGTTTTTGAAATTGTGAAAAAAATATGAAATGTTCAATTTCCTCTGCCACAGTCGTATACAATTTTTATTTCTTTTCGATATGTTAAAGTATCCTCTACAAAATTGACACTAGCTGAGGGTTATTCTCTCTTCAGCAAGAGACCTCTGATAAGCTTATAAAACTCCTGCACAAAGTTGTTTTTTTATGGGATTTTTTTCCTTTTTTTTTTATTTCAACGCAAAAATGTATTTTTTTGAATTTTATAAACTTTTTTAAACACATCAGGAAATTATTTGACATTTCTCATCGACATTCTGAATTTTTACTTGAAGTAATCTTTGCTGAACAGAAAAATTTTATCAATTTAATAAAAAACCATATTTTAAAATTATTTTAAAAGCATGAAAGCAAAAAAAAAAAAAAACCTTGAAAAAGAAAACGAAATCGACAAATTCTGAATTGAATTAAATTTTTAATCAGAAAATATAAAACTGCTGAAGCCTCAATTTAAAAAGTTGTAAACTAAGAATTGCATTGATAAAATAAAAAATCTCATTTTAAATTATTTTTAAAGATATATGGGAGAAAAAAAAATAATAAAAGACATTTCAGACATTTTCAAAATCAAAAAACATTGTTTAAAAACGAAAACAGCGAATCATACTTAAATACATTAATTTTTTAATCGAAATTTGAAGCTAAAAGATTTTATTGTTTTTTCAATATTTAAAATCATGATACTAGCTAATTTTCAATACCAAATCAGCTAAAAAAATTTTTTAGGTGATTTAAAAAAAATCAAAATCGAGCATTTCAATTATTAAAATTAAATTAATTTTTAGCCTATCGTCCTGTTCCAACATTTAAACCCTCGAAATCATCTAATTTTCAATATTAAATCGTTTCCTTTAATTAAAAAAAAAATAATAATTCGCTGAAAATTCAATTTCAATCAAATCATCCAACATGAACATATTTATTAATGTCATAATAACTCGTTCATGTTGAAATAAATAGATTGGACATAAATTTGAGCAATACGACAGCATTTCAATAAAAAAAAAATATTTTTTACCGCCACAAACGTTCTCCCGCTTCATTACCTAAAATCCTATCCGTGGAATCACTATCCACAGTGCGTCTATCTCTGTCAGTCGAATGGCAGTGAATTCACTGGTAATTTCACAGAGGACAAAATGCGTATAGGTTGGATGACCATCGTTAATTGAATAATCCAGCACAAGAGAGACGAAATGTGGCGAGAGAGCGATGGACTCGATTGCATAGAAACAACATTTGCTCATTTCGGCTAGACAAGGGGGAGTAAATTGGATTTGAGTGGAAATACTTTCGATATTTGCTTGAATCGACGCAATATTTTGTTTTCATGATCTATAAAGCTCGACAAACACGGATATATCCACGACGAGTCGAATTGCGAAAGGAAACAGAGGTCTGGAGTAACGAGGGGTTGCCCACAGACTATTGCAAGGATTTCGAGGTTAGACCAGAGGATTTAGATGGATGATTGGCGAGATGTGAGTCGACTCAATGGTCCTTGATTGCCACCCAACCAATTACCCTGCAAATGTCGATGACACCTGTGATTATGATTACCAACCGCGATAATCCACCATCATTTGCCATCTTATGTGTGTGTTCAACTTGATCCGATCAATCAGACCCTCGTACACTGCATACTGCCATCATTTCATCCACATTGTTGGTTGTAAATTCAATAGAATTCTAATAACCTAACGTGGACATGGATAAAATCAATAAAAATTAAGCTACCCAGTGATAATAATTTCAAATCATTGAAAAATATTAGAATGTATTTTTCGGACTATTAATAGTCTTAATTTTTATAATTTAGTAAGAAAAATTGTGTATAATATTCATTTTTTTCTGTTAATCTTTTGATAACTCAGTAAATATGAGAGATAGCAAAAAATTTTATTAGAGTGAAATGATAGAAAATTAAATTTTCTATAAAAAATGTAAAGTAAATTTTTTCTATATTTTGCTTTGTTTTCAAGATATATTGAAAAATAAAGATTTCAAAAAATCGTTAATTTTTCAAAAACCAAGAAAAATATAAAAAAATTTCTTTGAAATTATAGGTAATTTAATTCTCAATCATTTAACTCTAATGACATTTATTATTATTTTGCACAGTTACAGAATAAACGCCAAAAAAAATTTTTAAAAATCGCAAAAATGGTATAAGATTCCAAAATACGATTCCTACGATAAGTTTGATAAAAAACGATTCATTTCTATTTCAACCCAACGTTCTTATCTGATAAAAAATAGAGGAAATATCATTGTTATCCAACAAACTTCAGCCTTGAAAAATTGAAAATTTCAGCCTTGAAAACATATTCTAATTTTCGAATTTGCGAAATATGCCATCATAAACAACGAGAAACCATTTTAAAAGTTGATAAAACGATCTATCGAGAATCATTAAACAATAAAAAAAATTCACAAGTCCATCCAGAACGCGGTTTCCCCACTCGATTTGTCACCTTCACTGCATCAGAATCCCACGATGATAATACGCAAACACAACGAGATTATAATAACCATCATAAAAGTATCATTTTTGTGCATGAATAAAGATATTTCAATTGTCAAACTGGCAAATGGTATATACTTCAACTATTTACGCGAAGCTATAAAAGCGCAATTACTCATCGCAAAACTCATAAAAGTGGCAAGAGACTAGTTGGCACGAGTTGCGGGAAAGGAAATGGCGACCTTGTTCTACAAAAGCATTGATGAAAAAACAAAAAAGAAATCCACACATCATCAATCAACTCAAAAAACAACTGATTATATTACTTTAAACTCATTATTTTCGAATTCAAGTGATGCTACAACTGCCTCTCAATTATCACCACCAACTATGGCAGATAATCTAGCACCGATAGCAAGTCTCTGACAAAAGTATTGTCGTGCAAGAGGTGCATTACGTGAGATAAAACCACTTTCAAACGACAAACTCGAGTTACACTCCTCCGCAGCGTAACATAACCTATCCAACAGCCGCTTCTTCGACGAGATACAAAGGCCGTAACGGTCCTGTGGTTGTTATCTGGCTAATTAAGCACTCCAAGCATGATCATGATCACGGTTAACACTGTTATGCTTGTGATTCACGCGTGCTAAGCAACAAAGGTTCATGTACCTCTGCAAATTGTGTCGACCAGACCCATACAATCTCAAAAAACACCTTTAAAACCAATCTACCTAGACAGATGATCGATTGAATGCTTAAAATTCAATGAATCCGTAATTTTTTAAAATAATATTTTATTTATGTAAATAATTTCTTTCATTAATAGTAATATTGAATATTTTTATAAATAAAAAGTTTTAGTATGACTATTTTAGTCAAGTAGGAAACTATTTCAGCAATCAATCAGAACCGTTCATTCAAATTTGTTGAAAAAGTTATGGACCGAAGTGAAAAATATTCAATAAAAATTAATTAAAATAGAGTATAGTTATAAATTGGGTACTTAAAATTCATCAAATATTCTAGAAAAAACATACGCATTTATGCGTATACATAACCTCAGCATCAAACAACGTTGCCACGTTTTATCGCGTAATGGTGGACATCTCAGCTGTCATCTAGATCTCCGCGAACACGTCAGTACAAAAATATTAATTTCACCAGTTTTTTTACGGCAAGGTCATATAATCATGGTATATCAAATCATTCGCGAAAGTCCAAAGTTTAATGCCCCAGTTTTTCTTTGCAATCCTTCGCCTACAACACATTTTTTTTACTGATTTGGCAAGTTGCACGGGGTAAATGGGACTTGAAAAATTCATTTTCTCAATTAAAATACCAACGAAATACCCTATTTTTGTCAGATGATGCAAATCGACTCGTATTGTCTTATTTTTTAACTCGGGTCAAATCTTTTGTTGAACGATTTTGAGCTACACATCCCTAATCAGAACAATTGTCTTTTACACTGCACACAATCGGTCACATTCACACGCCACACAACAAACTATCGGCCATTTTGAATGCCAGAGAGGGACTCACCGACGGCGAGACTCAGCAAATTGGCGCGGAAAAACCACAGGAACCAACTAAACCAGTGGAATATTCGGCAACAATAATCCACAACACGTCGACGCGACAGTGACACGAACCAAGTCATGCTGAGGAATTATACCAACTGATGATGGGGTTGATGTGTGTGGCCCACATTGTTCCTAACGCTCCCCTCCTACTTAATGTCATCCAAACTCATATGACAGTCATTATTATCACTTTGGCGAAGTGGGCCTCCGGATGTTGGGTATATAAACTCGTTATGACATAAAACACACGATATAAAACCTCTATGTCGTCACTGAAGGAAAAACCTACTTCCTTGTCGTGGTAAAATCCTTTCTCTTTCCCATCGTATACGCATGTGGTGAGAAAAAAAAATAGGATGTGTGATGCACTTCCTGTGTGGGTAAAAGTGTTTGTTGGTATAAATTGTCAGTTTATTGTCCGGGAACGTGTTCTAAGATGACGTATAGTGCGTGTTTGTCCGTGGAAAACCTCTGGAAAGCAATTATCCTTAGTTTACAGTTGGATATCTTTTGGATGGAACAATTTTGTAAGACGGTTGTACGCGGTGAGGAAAGTTTGCGATCTAAATTTTGTCTTTCAACGGTTTTCTTGTTTGTAGGATGAGATTAAATGCAGAAGAATGTGTCTCAAAGGTTAGGAACTACGACAATAAAGCTCTGACGAGAGCTTTGGGATAGTGGGGAATAAAGTTTGTCAGTTGCTATGGAAACCTTGCACTGTGGATCAGAATTTTCCGAGTCATCGATCAGCCGTCGGAGAAAGTAACAGATGATTCTAGAGGGTTTCATATTGCGTCATTAATGCCAAAAGGTAACTTGAAGTTTTTAGTTCAAATAAAAAAAAATCCTAAATTCTAGAAATTTTACCTTTCGTGAGATTTTTTTTAGTTTTTTTACGATAACTCGTCAAATAAACAAAATAACGAAAAAATTTATAGAAGTGAAATAATTAGAAATTAAATTTTCTACAGAAAACTTGAAATAAATTTTTTTATATCTCTTTTAGTTTTTGAGATATCAAATTTTGAATATTTTTATCATTTTTTTAAATATTTCAAAAACTAAGTAGAATATGAAAAAAATGTATTATACATTTTTTATAGGAAATTAAATTCCTAACAATTTTACTTTCTTAACATTTTTCGTAATCTTGCGTATTAACAGAGTTATCGACATATTAATGAAAAAAAATGCACTTAAACGTCGTAATAATGATAATTCTGCGTATTTTTTACAGGGATAAAAAACACCCTATATTTTCAAGACCACGTAAATACTAGTTTTACATTCATATGTTAATCTATACCTGGTTACCACTTATCCTTTGACCCCCCTGCGAATATTGAGGGCTCAATAACGTCACTGGAGAAGCTCAATTTAATGCATCATCCCTCCGACTGACACCCTTTTGCTTTCTAACCCTTCCCCTCTTTCCACGTGCTGTGTTGAGTCCTTTTATTTGTCAACAGATACCCTAATCTTCATTTTATCCAGCGCCACTCTCATTTCACTCGCAAAAAGCTCTCATACCCTACTATCAATATTTTTCTAACCTACAATTTTGCACAAAAGTTAATTCCAGAATATCTTTGCAGTTTTGTAATCTACCTAATCCTAAATGTACACTCCGGTGAATACGATTATATTTCAGAGACAGATTGTATGACCAAGTTGGTTTTGATTATGTCTCCATTGTTACCCAATTAAACACGATCCGGAGCATCTAGCAAAGTTGTTCGCTCAACAAAGCACCCGAAAATCAATTTATCCACTCACTGACAAAGGTTTTCATGTGTCGTATTAATTATTTACACGCCCATTAGACATTTACATGCCCCAAGAAGCCCTCCTTCACAATGTGTGCAGTTCCATTTGATATTGTAGAATAATACCGCAATATGCCCAAAACAATGGAGCACCTGTACCGTAAAAAACCTATCTCGGATATGTAATACATTGTTGGGGGAGATTCATTTAAAATGCCAAGATAATTTTCATATACGAAGCGCCAACGTCAAATGATCGTTACAAGATATTACGCCCACGAATGAGCAAAGAAAGATGATTGATGGCAGCCTGTATTTAGACGGGTGGATAATATATAGAGTAAATTTTAAAAAAATCCCCCCACAAAATTCGACGGTTAATTTATCAATCTTGCGTGTATTCAACACTTTTACAGAGTAAATATGTAAAAAAATGCAACAATTCGCGCGCCATTTTTCAACTCAAAATGGCAACCTGTTCAACTCTGCCATATTTCGTCAGCTGTTTTTTCCCCTCTCAAGGCAAAATTGGATTAATAGATTATAACAAATATGGGAAAATACTCACCTTGTAATCCCTCTGTTAATTAGTCGACCGTTGGAGAAATCAATTTCCCACTCTCGATTTCATTGTGCATTACTTAAATGGCAAAAACAACCATAACCTCCGAATTTTTTGATTTCACAAATAAAACGTCACGTACACGTCGAAATATCGTGTTTTTTTAGTGTTGTTTATTGTTGAAAGTTACCGGGAGTTTTGTACCGCGGAAATTTAAACACAAAATGACCACACGGATGTAATTTCAGAGCACGCGAAGAGAGACGAAGCGCTGGCCTTGACGTCGACCCGATGACTGTCCGAGTGAGCGCGAAACTCTGGCGACAGAGCCCCGGGGCCAGGTCGAACGCATGCGCCCTCTTCAGCCCTTGCCCAACCCTGTTTTCCACCGCCGCGTGATGCATCATTCATGAAAGCTGTGTTCCGTCATCGACTGGCAGGAATTTTCGTCAAGACAAAAACCTATATAGGTGCGGAGAAAAGCTTTTACACGCGAATATTGCCCGCAAATTTCCCATCGTGTGCGTACATGGCTCTTACTCTGTCCTACGTATATTGTTCTCAATCTCGTCAAGGGTTGCGAATTCAACTTTGATGCCGAGAGAGAGACTGAAACGAGACATTGAAAAAAAAAAAAAGGTAAAATGGCGCAGTAATGAAAATACCGTCAGCCGTGGCGGGTAGATAAATGTTTTAATGGTTGAGATGTTGGATAAAAAGCATATCAAAGCTTTCCAAAACATTAAATTTGCTATATGACACATCAATATGAGATGTTTTTAGCCTGATAAAAAGTTGAATACACTACGTGACCAGGCTAGCATGACTGCTGGGCCGAATACACACGAATTATTCACCGTGTATTATCTCTCTCGATCGACCGAGAATATATTATTATTTGTTTAATCGACGCGAACCACTGGAAAGCTAATATTTATAAATGTAATGAGCATTTATTTCATCGGATTGTATTCCAGCACAAGAAAAAAATAATAAAATTCGTGAAAAAAACATTTCATGTTGTCAATAAATATTTATATTTATATACAGAAAAGAAAATTTAATTACATTCTATTAAACTAGTGTCTTGCAAAATTATTCGGGGAAATTCCACAGCATTTTCGATCCAATGAGCGACTCGCAGGAGCGTTTTTTCGTGCAAAAATGGTGCCATTAGTTGTAACGAGAGTGGCAATTTATTAGATGACAAATTAATGGGAATATTAACCGCAGGAATACCCGCCATGTTGGCAGACTGTGTAAAAATATCTTGAATTGAGCTCTGTGTTTGATTATCTTCACGAATAAAATCACGATAGAGTGGAGCATCTGACAGAGTAGTTGGAGTAAGTAAAATATCAACATTATCATTCCAAACAGTCTGAAAATCTTGTGAAATTAATCTACGAATTTTCATAGCTTTAACAAAATAATCATCATAATTTTCTGATAATAAAAAATAATTTCCCGTTAATATTCGACTACGTACAACATCATTAAATCCTAAACTTCGTGTTTTTGCATATAATTTTTCTGTTGAATAATTTTCATCAGCTCGCAAACCATACTCAATGCCATCATAGCGTGCCATATTACTCGCAACTTCACACTGATTTAAAACCGAGTAGCAAACAATAGAATATTCCGTGTGAGGCAGAGAAACCGGGACTACTGAGGCTCCAGCGTCTACAAGCAATTTCGCCACCTGATTCCAACAATCTGCGACTTCTGGGTTCAATTTTGGTGAAATATACTCGCGAGGAATACCTACTCTAAGTCCACGAACCTCAAAATTATCTGGTAATGTTACAGGCACAAAATCTCGCTCCAAGGTAGTAGAATCCAGAGGATCGGGTCCGGCAATGGCATTAAATATCACGACACAATCCTCGACAGTCCTCGTTAATATTCCAGGAACGTCCATAGAATTGACAAGGGGAATTAGCCCGTGCCTAGAGACTAAGCCATAGCTGGGCTTGAAGCCCACTAGACCACAATAAGCCGCAGGATTCCTCGTGGATCCGCCAGTGTCTGATCCGAGCGCGGCGTAGCACGTTCCTGTGGCCACGGCAACAGCTGATCCGCCACTGCTACCACCTAGAATAAGCCTGCAGCATTAGAAACCATTCAAACAACAAATTTGGCAGTGTATTTTACCTGCAATCCGCCAATTGTCGGGACTAGACTGAGCTCCTGGTAGAATCGTTGAGTTGGACGTGTAATTCGACATGAATTCGGAGCCCCAGAGATTTTTCGTTGGTCCGTAGTGGGAATCAACGGTCCCTGAGCCCATGGCGAATTGATCGAGATTTGTCTTGCCGACAAGAACTGCACCATTGTCGCAGAGTCGACTGTAAACTGTGGCACTGTATTGTGGGACGAAATTGGCCAGCATCAATGAAGCACATGTTGTTGGCTGGCCTTCCGTGCAGAAATTGTCCTTGATTGCAATAGGGATTCCATCGAGTTGTCCGAGCAATTTCCCATCGCTCTGTCGCTTGTCCGAACTCGCGGCTTGCTCTCTCGTCACACGATCACACACGTGAATGTAGGCATTCAACGGTTTGGCCAAGGAAATTAATTTTATGGCAGAATTGCAGACATCTGATGACTTTAATTCACCACTGGATATTTTGCTACTTACATTTTTTATCGAACCCGACAATATTTTATTCATTGTGCTGAATGTGTGTTTGGGATACTTTAACCTCACTTCCACACCGGCTTTAAACCAGCTGATCATCCTGGCCGGTAGCTGCTGACCTCTGCTGTGGAAAAATTACTTTATGAGTGTGTTTTCGCGCGGTCGAGTTTATGAGTGCACGAGGTGGTGTACATCGTCTATAGGGTCACGGGATCCACGTGACAAGTATATTGCTGGCTTCAATTCTTTTGACTGTCTATGTTCACAAGCTCAAAATTGTTATATAAACTACAGTAGCATTTTGCAGAAATATATTTTATGCTATATATCTGTTTGAAGCTTTTCTAAAGAGCAATACTTGCAGTAAGTATTCATTTTACACTCTGTTTAAAGATATTCCAGAGTTTATAATTTTTTAACGCCTTTAACATGATTTGTTTGTCAACTTATACTCTGTTTAATGCTACTCCAGAGTTGAACGCACCTTAAAATTTATAAAATATACCATTTTACAAGTTTTCACTCTGTTTGAAGTTATTCCAAAGCTTAAAATATTTTTTTCTTGCTCTAAAATGATTTATTTGTTATTTAACACTCTGTTTGATGCTACTCCAGACTGAAAATCATTCGGCTTTTACACATTTTCACTATTTACGACGTTACACTTTGTTTGAAATTACTCCGGAGACGGTTGATCGATTTTCGACGGTGTTTAGTGCTAATACAGAGTTGAATTTGCAGTAAGTACAAATTTAATTATAAATTTTAATACACACTGTTATATTATTCATGTTCTCTCTATACCTAACCCCATCCTTTATCCTTCCCTTCTCCCATGAAATAATCACCTACCACCTACAAGTGGTTACCATCGCCTACTTGCACTTATACCGATCTCCAAAGCAACTATTTAACAATTTACGGAAAATTATAACTGCAATTAGCTAAGTGTAGGTAGACTCTTACAGGACATTCCATTTTACATTCAATCCACACAACAATCATGACACTATATTTTTCATTCAATTGAGTCAGATTCCTGTTGATTTGACTGCATCTAAAATAAAAAATAACACGTGCGAGGTAATAAATAAATATAAATATTCGAAAATGAAGAGCTATACCTTTTCTAACAATCCAGAGTAAAGGATGGTCTCCAATAACTCGGCAATTGTCCTCAAAGTTGTCTGCAGGATCATGGCATTCGTTTTATTGATGTCTGTCATCAAGATCAGGGAATCTGCGAGCTAGCAACAAACATCAGATAAGTATTGATACTTAAACAATTAATAAAACAAAATAAAAATAAAAATGTGTTTTGCAATGATTTACGCAGCGCTATGATTTACGCAGCGCCCAGGTTCATCCACACTAATGTCAAGAACCCTGATCCTGGTGAGATGCTTGAGGGAGTCGCTGAACTCATGGAGGTCCATTCCTCTCATCTCATAGCAATTACCCAGCAGCTAAGGTCCTTGTGGATGTAGCCAGGATTTAGCCGGTAGTATTTCAACGTCAAAAATATCGCACCAACTCTTGCACTCATCACAAAATCCGCAATGATATCAGGCAAGGCCAAGGGAACGTTGTCTCTAGTTGCAACAATCAATTGCCGACCAGAAAATTTTTTTATTTAAATATACACTGCAGATTATTTATACAGACACGAATCGGTTCACACAAAAATGATAAAAACACACTGGACAACATATTCGTACACATCATAACCTCACTTCTCATCGACTGTCGACGGTGCGTAGGTATATATTTATATGCACCGTCGTTTGAGGGCTGGGAGTGTATTTTTTTTCTAGTTTTTTAGAAATAGCTCGGTAAATAAGCCACACAACAAAAAATATCATTGAAATTAAATGATTGCGAATTAAATTCCCTATAAAAAACGTGAAATAAATTTGTCTGTATTTTTCTTAATTTCTAAAAATTCATATTTTTCAAAAAAATCTCAAAAACAAAGTAAAATACAGTAAAATCGTACTCTACATTTTTTGTAGGGAATTAAATTTTCTATTATTTAACTCTAATAATATTTTTTGTTATCTCGCTTATTTATTGAGTTATGAAAACATTATTAATAGAAAAAAAATATATATACGCCCTTATGGTAGTAATGGGGGCCAATTTTTTTCGTTGATTTTTTCGTTGATAAAATACAAGGAGTAACATTTAATAATACTTTATTTGTACTTAATCGCAAGGCGACCTTGGCGATTAATGTTAAAACCAAAAAAAAAAATGAATACCCAGACTAGCCCGTCGTCGATAAAGCAAAATAACACATATTTGGCTAGTCCAAAATGTGACTTCTATCCAAGCGATTTCGGGCAATAAATTAAGTATTTCAATTTAAAATATCAACTGGAACACTGTCAGGCAGAGTAACACCCAGTCTTGTGACCATCATGCCCGCAGCTTTGCATCCGCACTCTAGACACGCTTTAGGCTCCCAGTGCGACAACACTCCGGCCAAAAAGCCGGCTACTAGAGCGTCTCCAGCGCCAGTAGCATCGACAACTAAATTCTTTGGTACTTCCGGCTGCACCTGAAGACAAATTCTACTTAAAAATCTATTTCCTAATTAATATACTGGATTATTTAATGTTTCGCGTACCTGTGCAGACTTTCCGTCACCCCATACAATGATTGCGGGCTCCGATCCACCCTGAGTCATCACGAAAATATCATTCTCAGCCAACCAATCGGCCTGGGCAACGTCTGAGCTTGATACACCCACTGTTACCCGTTTTGATCGGTTCAGGAGGAATGGAATATCCGATACTTTATCATATTTAAGATTCAGTGCCTTTGCTAGAGCTGTCATCTCTCGTGCATTGCCAAATACTATTTTTGCCAGCCCAACCATCTCGCAAATTGCCGCGTGATATTGCTAAAAAATTAAATGGAGTACATTTTTTTATTGTTAAATTACTTTGTTAAGAGAGTATTAACCATACCTCGACCATGTATTCGGCGTTGATATTAAATGCCACGATAACATTTTTATCCTGAGTCATTTTAATAATCTCTTTGGCCACTTCGAGATCGTGTGTTAAGAAAAATCCCTCGATATAGATGATTTTTATTCTTCGGACTGGCAGTTCCTTCAGTTCAGATGCCGGAAAAACTCCGGCAGCACCCAAGTTAGCTACTAAACTCCTCGAGGAGTCTCTCGACAGCGAGAGAGCGATTCCAGTGGGCAGTTCAGGGTGTACAGCATACCTAAAGCAATAAAATCAAGTGATATAGGTGGATTAATCGGGATTTATTAATATTATTTACCTCGTTTGAATTCCACTCTGTTTCACCAACTTTTCCAGAGTTGTTCCTCGAGAATCATTGCCTATTCCACCGCAGAAAATGACAACTGATGGAACACTGGTTCCGCCACAGAGCCACTGTAGAATCCGCGCGGTGTTTTGTGCACAGCCTCCAGCAGCAACTCGTTGATCCCAACTAGAATCAAGCGATAGTAATGGAAATTATTGGCTTCGTTTTTTTAAAAATAAAATTACTTACTCTGACGGAAGATCAGCGAGAATCTGCTGGATTATTTCCTCGGGTAATTCTATTTCATTGTCCACCTTGAGATTGTATTTTTCCAGAAGATTCGCATCACGAATTGTCGCCACCACGTCCAACAGCGGATTGCCAAAAGCTACTACCGACGGCTGTTTCATCGACGCAATTGCTTTTTGCAAAGATTCTTTTCCCTGAGCCATTGTTACACTGAATTTTACAACGAGGAATTATTCGACAAAATAGAAAGTCGTATGTTTGAAATAAACACTGGTAAATTGTTAGGTTTCTAAAATTTTTCAACTTTTGACCATTCTCAATCACACGCAGACCTTGACTGCCTTTGACTTTGCTCGCCGATCCGTCACACCTAGTCACCTAGACCCACAAAGATATGTCTGGAGGTGGCTAACGTGATTAACATTGAGTGTAGGATGGCGTAATCTCGAACTGTATGACGACATTGTTCCTTTTTCGACCCTTTTCTCCAATTTACCCTTGTGTCTGTGTCGATCATAAGATTTTAAAATTACCGCGAGGATTTTATAATGAAGGAATAAAACGAATGAATTACATAAGAAATTATAAAATCAGTCAGCACCTAGTTGAATTGTCTTTTTTTTTAGATGAAAATTTTTTCTCCCCGGCGCATTCATCGCATCGCGTCGAAGGATACAGCAATCTGCATTGTCGACAGTCGCATTTGTTCGCCGTGAATTTACCACTCGTGCGCGCGCAAAGAAAATTCAAATCTGTTTTCCTCTTGTCATATTGCAGTCTGAAAATAAGTTCTTGGAGATTCAGAACGTTAGATTAGCTATTGCTCTTTTGTATTTACGTAAGATCCGTTGAATTTGATTTCGAAACGATAAATAGTGGGTGTAGAGTTATATTTAGTCATGTAGGTACAAAAAAACCGGGAATTTTTACGGCTAAAAAGTGAAATTACTGTGATATTTTGGAGCTTATGCTTTTATTGACATTGTTTTAGCTCGTACATTTTGTTTTTCTCTGTGTAAAACTATTCTTCTCGTGTTTCTACACACGTTGAGCTCTTAAAAGACGACAACGAAGCAGAGCGAACATGATAGGAACTTCGACAGCTAATTTTAGTTTCTGTTTTGCGTCGCCAACGAACCGTGTGTGCCAACAACTACATTATAAACCACCTTGAAGCCTCCAGCCATCCAGGATGACACAAGCTACCAAGTAAGAATCGTAAAAAATCTCCAATAACAATTTAATTATCCGATAAAACACTTAATCACACGGTGTCTTTCAGAATGTCCTTTGGACAATTTTTCAACTCTGTCTACTATGCAGCATCAGAGAGTCACTCATTTATGAATCAATTCTGTCAAAAGTCACGAGAAAGTGACAGACACGGCATGATTGAGATGATACTGCAACTGGAACTCACATTAAACCTCAAAATCAAGTCATTCTACACGGCAAAGGATCGAAATACAGCTGAAAAAATTTCTAAGACTGTTAAAACAACGGAAAATGAGTCTGGAGAGCAGTCAACACTCTTAAAAATTGATCAATTGACAAAATCAATTTTTGCCATGGATCCAAACACTCCCGAGTTTATTGAGATGATAATAATGCGAGCAAGATTTTGGTTTCAGCTCGGTTTCTACAGGAAAACGTCAAAGGACTGCGATTTAGCACTGGAATCATTGCGAAACACGTCGTCAGATGTAATAATCGATCCAAATATGGCAGACCTGCAGAAATCTGCGTGCAACGCCCTGAAAAATCAGTGCTCAAATAAGTTAATGAAGAAGCCATCAGGTACCCGAGAAAAAAATATCAATTGTCTTTCAGCATTGCCATCGGTTGATGGGATGAAAAATAAAAAATTGACGACTGCCAGTGATGCCGTGGCCCTGGCTTATGATCTAAAACGAGGAAGGCACTTGGTGGCGACGAGAAACATCAAGTCAGGAAGTGTTTTGATCGTGGATGAGCCCATCGCATTCAGCACGGACAAACAGGCCTTGTTGACAAACTGTCTTCACTGTCATGTGTCTCTGGGTCTGCAGAGCAACACTCACGTCCCGTGCACGACCTGTCAAACAGTAAGTATGGTTAAAAACTATTTTTTTCAAGGTATTAGATAAGATTTTTAAATTTTTTCTTGCAATACATTTTAAAAAAAAGACTTGAATTTATAGAGAAAAAATTCCAAAAAATTTTTTCAACGTTTGTAACAATGAAATTCAATTTTAACAAAATTAAAAAATATTAAAATCAATCATAAAACGTTGAGAAATATAGTACCTAAGCATAAAAATAAAGAAACAAATAAAAAAATTTTAATATTGGTACGTAAGTTGAATTTAAAAAAGTTATTAATTTTCGTTAATAAATAAATTTTCAAAATTTTTATTTATGGAATTATATATTTTTTAAATAAATAAAAATTCAAATCAATTGCAAAACGACGTTAAGAGACTTTCTAAGCATAAAAATAAGAAAAAAAAATTAAAAATTAAAAAATGAACTTTATAGGCATGTGTTTTTAATTAGTTATTAAATTATTTTCAATAATAACACAATTTTTTGTCGTTTAGGTCGCCTTCTGCTCGACGAAATGTCGCTTCGAGGCTTGGGAAACTTACCACAAGTACGAGTGTACAATTTTCAACAATTTTCTAGACAACTTTACGCAGAGCAGGAGTCATTTTCAACGTTCTCATTTGCTTCTGGCGTATCGAATGACAGTAGCCAAGGCGGTGGACAGAAAATCCAACACTCTGGACCCGGAATTTCTCTGCTACCAGGACGCCAAGTGCGCGGATGCAAAAAAGTCTCTGGAAATAGATATAAATTTGGATAAGTATAATCCATTGGACTATCGAACGGCTTACTCACTGCAGACCCACTGCTCTAAAGCAGATCCCAAGGTCAATTTGGCACGGGCGATTAAAGCAGTTTTTTTTGCCAAATGTCTGGTTTATATTTTGGGGGAATTAGAACCTGAAAAAACACGGGAGACTATTGGATCCAGAGAAATTGTCCTCGTGGCCGTGGCTCTGATGCGACACATGCAAGCCATTGACTGCAATGCCTATGAAATTGTTGAAAACTTCAGGGATGATGCGACAAAAACGTGGGAACCTCGAAATATTGGCGGTGCAATTTATACAACTGTTAGTTTAATCAATCACAGTTGCTATCCGAATGTTGTTCGACATTCCTACGGAGGTAAGAACATTTTTTTAGCATTTTTGTTGAGAAAAAAACACCTAAATGTGAAATTTGTTGATTAACAGGCAAAGTTGTCGTTCGATCAGTGAGATTTATTAAAAAGGGGGATGAAATCTTGGATTGTTATGGACCTAACTTTATCACGGACCCATTGAGAGCACGACAGGACCATTTTCTTAAGAAATATCATTTTATTTGTACCTGTGAAGCCTGCATAGGCGACTGGAAGCTTCCTCTGCCCAATGAAATCACTTTTCGTTGTCGTTCCTGTGGGTCTTGCGTGGATTCACTTCGATCTTGCTGCACTTCGTGTTCTTCCAGAGTTGATTTGAAAAAATTGAATGAGAGTCTGAACAAATCGACGAGAAAACGCATTGTGGCTATTGATAAAATGTTGCATGGTGATTATGTGCAGGCTTTGCCACTTTTGTTGGAACATAATTCAATGGTTGAGAAAATTCTCGTTGCACCGAGTCTTGAGGCTTTGAAAACACAACAATCGATGATACAGTGTTTTAATAGTATGTCAAATATTTGCACAAAGATGGAAAATATGGTGAAACCCCGGTGAAAAATTAGTAAAACTGGGGAACACATGATTTTTTTTTTGACGGACGCGATATTTGCATATTCTACTGAATTAGTGGTTATGTTGTTTGCATGTAGATGACGCTTCGAACTTTTTGCAAAAAGTGTATAAACCCATAAATTACTTGACTATACTTATGACTTACATATTTTTTTTTCAAATAATCAGTAAATAATATTTTTTTGGAATTAAATGTCAATAAATAAAATGTACTTTATTAATTAAAAAATGAAAATAAGGAGAAAACAAAATTTAATACAATTTAATAAAAAAAGTGCAAAAACTAGTGATTCATAAGATTATGAAAAAAAAAAATTTTTTGTAGTTAAATGTTAATGAAAAAATTGAATCATTTATGTTTCGAGTTTTACAAAACATTTTTTTACGAAATGGAGGTTAATATTTATTTCAAAAAAAAATTGATTATTTTTGACTGATTTTGGACAAATAGCTTTGCAGAGGTAAAAGCTTAAAATTCGAAAATTCCCACTTTCACGGGCTCGTGCGACATTTTAGTAAACGTAGGCTGTTTTGACGTTGCGCGTGTGCGCAGAGACAGCAAGCCCGCTGATTGGACAGAAAATTACAACGTCACGTTACTACGTCACATTACTGCGTGGTGTACGACTGTACAGCCCACATGCCCAGCGGCGAAAAAAAGTCAAGAAGTCATACTCATTCGCCATTGTTCGAAGCTTCTGTGAACAACTTATCAGTGACCACATCTTTATTAGTAAGTTTTTTTTCGATTTTAATTCGCTCTTCCATCGAATATATTCACATATTTTCAGTATAGTTCATTAGTTCATCACAACGCTATTTTTTTGTTGATATTTAATGATTACTCTGAAAAAATTACTATGAAAAAAAGGGGGTCAATTCTGTCGCGGATATAAAAAAAGTCAGCCACGTTTTCGTTCGATTTCATTGAAATTTGTGGTATATCATTCATTTATTAATATACTTGGATATCTTATCAATATCTTTCTTTCAATTCTCTTTTCATGCATTCAAATAGTTTTACTCTCATATTTTTTTCTCAATTTGTACCATTTTGGTGAATTAAAAAACTTCCACGTAGCTTTCACTGTTGCCGACAAAAACGTGATGTTCAAAGTGCTATATTTCCTTAATTGTTTATTTATTGTAAAAAAACCAATGTATACTATTTTCGTGTATATTAAATTCCGCATTTTTTGTATCTAAAACTTTTTTTTCGAAGACAAATATTTTAAAAGTTATACTGCAATTCAAATGTTCATATTTTAACTCATATATTTTTTTTTCTAACTGTTAAATTTTGTGGACAACTTTTTTTATCGTTGAACTTATAATGTCGGCGATTTGTTTTTTACCTTTGTGAATTTTCTTTGCTGTGGAATTTACGATGAATTCATGCTTTTAGAGGATTTATATACGCAGTCAAAATGACAGATTCAATCTATAAAGTTTTTTATTGAGATTTATTTTACACAAAAAATTTTGTAAAATATTTCAAGCTATAAATTTTTTCATTCTTCATGTTAGATAACATACTTGAAAAATATTTTTAGAAAATTACTTAACTGCGCGCATCGCTATCAGAATGAAAAACCATTAAATCACGTGATTCCTCAGCAAGCCTTATAATAGAGGAATAGCGATGGTAAGAGGGGGAGGGGAATACCATTTCATCGATAAAATTATAACATTCCGATGGCTATACCCACTGCACACATCTATCAACTATTCCAAATTTTGAGTAGACCTTTATATAGTAGTATGAGAGGTTTTTATGTGTTACAATTTTTTTAGTTTAAGGTTTTACATGATTTTTAAATTAAATTATCATCCAAATTTAAAAGAAGATTTAACATGTTAAAAATTTTTTTTTGCACTTTTTTCAGTTAATATTTTATTCCTTATTTTATTTTTTATTTTATTTGGTATTTATTTCTTTTTAAGTTTGTTGAGATAAAGATTTTTTTATTTTATTCCATATCCTCCGGTTTAACTTGTACTTTGCTTATATAATAATATAGCAATTAAAAAAAATAACCATCATTGTATATTCCAATATTTTTAATACCAATTTTATTGTTTCAGTGTGTTCAGAATAATGGATTTGCACGAGGGAGAACAGAGTCAAAACACGGCGACAGAGGACGCACATCGTTAATGGAATTTTACAATACAATAATGTGAGTTGTGTTTTTAAAACTAATTTCAAAAATTAAAAAACTTTTTTCAAATTTTATAGAAATTTGTATCCAATTAAACATGTCGAATATCGTAATGCATTTTTTTTTCTGCCATAAATATTTCCGAGAAATTCTGTATAATGTCAAATGCCGGAGTTGAGTATGGATATTAAACGCCGTTCAACTATAATTTTTTTTTCGATCTATATATAACGTATATAAAACATTTCGGATATTTATTATACACAAAGACTTCTTCGTGAAATATTTTGAATTCTATTTTTTATCACCCATCTCATTATTATAGACAAATAATACACGCTTGAAAAATATTTTAGAAAAATAATGTCAACTGCAGATGTATACATTGATATATAGTCATTCAGATCACGTGATGATGATTTTCGCACAAAAATACAATCGATTTCAACAAACAAAACGGACAAAATTTCGATTTATTGATGCCGCATGTTATCCGACTATATAACGAACTTCTTATTCCAAAATTTGAGCGCGTATATTAAAATAGGACTTAGTTAATAGTTCGAGTCAGAAGATTCGGAATCGAATGGTCTATATTACATTTAATCGATTTTCAACATTTTTAACCCTCATAAATTTATAAACAATTGTTACAGGAAAAAAAGCTATTTTAGGGCCTAGTTTATAATTCGATTCGGAAGATTCTGAATCGATTAAGCTATAGCTCGGAATGGCGATTTTCAAAAAATTTTTCAACCTAAAAAAACCCCGGAATAGCCGCCACGAAAAAAATTCGCCCGCGTTGCGCTCTGCTCTCTCTATGCGCTATAAGTAAGACAGAGAGGTGGTTCGAGCGATATCGCCCTCTCGCTCTCTCACGGCCAGCGGCGTCGGCTGAAACTTGTTTCCCAGGCGAAAAATTCGTAAAAAATTAATTACTCGTAGAAATAATTTTTTTTCCAGCAAAATTACTCAGGACTTTTATTTTACAAATAAAGAAATAAAACTATTCACGTAAAAAATAATGTGACGTTCGACGCTCTGAATTTTTTTCCAGCAAAATTACTCAGGACTTTTATTTTACAAATAAAGAAATAAAACTATTCACGTAAAAAATAATGTGACGTTCGACGCTCTGAATTGTGACGTTCGGGAAAACGTCTTTAGTTAATAATTTAAAAGAAATTAGTTAAGGCTAATTTATGATCCTTCCAATAATCAAAATTATTCTGTGATCGACTAAAGTCTCGACTGAATATACCTTAGGTCCTTGCACTAATTTGTCTTCGCGTCCAGAAATTATGCAATTGGAGTAGGATACGCGGCGTAATGTGCAAGGAAGGCGTCGTAGCATAAGTGCAATGATAATCTAAACTATTTTGAAAAGGGAAAGAGCAAGGGAGTACCAAAATGAACTCGAGAGATCTTTTACAATTATATCTAGTTGGATTTATTTAGATTTAAATGGAGATAGAGTCAGAATAAGATTTATCAATTACAAGAATTAATGTTAGATCGCTCTAGCCCTAGGGAAGAGGTCTAACATGTACTTACAAATACGTCAGCCCTAGGGAGACCGTCCTTAACTATGTGGGTCCTACGAACATTCGTAGCATAAGTGCAATGATAATCTAAACTATTTTGAAAAGGGAAAGGGCAAGGGAGTACCAAAATGAACTCGAGAGATCTTTTACAATTATATCTAGTTGGATTTATTTAGATTTAAATGGAGATAGAGTTAGAATAAGATTTATCAATTACAAGAATTAGTGTTAGATCGCTCTAGCCCTAGGGAAGAGGTCTAACATGTACTTACAAATACGTCAGCCCTAGGGAGACCGTCCTTAACTATGTGGGTCCTACGAACAGCCACGAGACCTAAGTACGCGATGAAGAGGTCTAACATGTACTTACAAATACGTCAGCCCTAGGGAGACCGTCCTTAACTATGTGGGTCCTACGAACAGCCACGAGACCTAAGTACGCGAGCTAGAGGTAGAGTTGCCACGATCACGGATGACTCAACGCGATCCCGGAGTTGTTAGATACTCGGAAACTGCTACGGAACTGGCCTCTCCAGGTCGCGTCTAGAGGTAGAGTTGCCACGATCACGGATGACTCAACGCGATCCCGGAGTTGTTAGATACTCGGAAACTGCTACGGAACTGGCCTCTCCAGGTCGCGACTAGGTTTTTAAGAGGTGTCGTATTTTGTTGGCATTATTTTATTGGTTGATTTGGGCCAATAAAATAATGCCACTCAAAAACAAGTGATCGCGTGATTGTTCGTTGACCTCTAATTAACTTAAAAATAAAATTATCAAAAAAAAATTAATAATTGAAAGTTGATAATAAATAAAATTGAGGGAAAATTAGATTGTTCGTTGACCTCTAATTAACTTAAAAATAAAATTATCAAAAAAAAATTAATAATTGAAAGTTGATAATAAATAAAATTGAGGGAAAATTAGAGGTAGATTGTGAGTGCATCCGCACCAAGACACGGTATTATCAAAAAAAAATTAATAATTGAAAGTTGATAATAAATAAAATTGAGGGAAAATTAGAGGTAGATTGTGAGTGCATCCGCACCAAGACACGGGGTCATCGACCGGAGTCACTCATTCGTGACAGAATCTAGCGAAGAACGCAGTTAAACGGTCGAAACGAGACTCTAGGACGAGAGTTCCTACCGCTAGTTTTTGGGATGTCAGTCGCACCTCGGGATGAATCTAGCGAAGAACGCAGTTAAACGGTCGAAACGAGACTCTAGGACGAGAGTTCCTACCGCTAGTTTTTGGGATGTCAGTCGCACCTCGGGAAGTGCTCTCCAAGAGAAATGAAAAGATTTGAAGTGTTTAGTTACACTTAGCGAATCATTTATTTAAAACAATTTTTCATACAAAATGCCCTTCTTTCTGAGGGTTTTTGCCTCGTACGGGGAAGGCAGGTTTTGCCCGCTTTCTCACAGAAGATGTCCTTGTATTTTTTTGAACCTGGGATCGTTGAGCGGAATATGGTATTTCCTTGAAACCGCCGGTGGAACGTCGATGAATACCAAGGGACACACGGGCAGCTCCTCCTTTCCAGTCAATCTTTGGTACACCGTGTTATAGTGGATGTACCTCGGATCTTCTTTCGGGATGTGCCGTTCTTCCGGGATTACTTCTGGGATGTCTATCCGGATCAATCCGATGGGTGTCGTATTTCCCTCTGGCTCCTTTGTCGTGACTTGGGGACTGGGAGTTCCCTTGATCTGGGCACGCAGCTTCCTCAGCAGCACCTTCCTTCCTCCTCGAATACGCTTGCGGAAGACCATGAAACCCTGCTTCTTTGATGGACCGCAATGAGCTCCTGCTCCGTCTTACTCACTCGTGGATCGAAGTCTCCCAGACCTAGGTAGGTCGACTCGATATCGCACCAGGTCAATCAATCCTAGGATGACGGACCGTGAAAGAGTTGAGATCGCGTCGGATATTCGCCGGTTTCCACGAAGGTTGGCGAGGTCTACTAGCCTGGCTGAGTCCGCTCTGAGACTGCCTTCTGCTGGATTTTGGGCGCTTTTTATACCCGCGAGTTGCCGTGCTGCTTGCTCTTTTTGGAAATCCCCTACTCCGGTTCTCGTGGCCACGCGTTCGAAAATTCTAGAAGCCACGCTGGAATCACGTGGTGATAAGGTTCTTCGGGCGAACTTTAAGTACTTGTTCACGTGATAGCGGCGTGTATGAGTCTGCTCCTAGACTGCCTTCCGTTGGATTTCGGTCGGTTTATAAATCCACGATCAGCCATCTTGATCTCCTTTTTTGGTGGTCCCCCACTAGGTTTTGAGTAGGTGTTACGTCCTGCGTCAGCTGGGCGATCCTCTGCAGCTCCTTGGACGCTGCCGACTGATGCTTAAACACTGGCGCGGAATTTGAATTCACTGAGACGCAATGTATTTAAATCGGGGTCGTTTAGCGAGGAGGTACACCACGGGTGTGATTTGCGTAATGAAAAGAAGGCACAGATCTAGTCACTTTAGAGTTTATTATACACTTAAACACAATGGAGATTAAAGTTATAGGTAGTTTTACAGGAGTGAAGTCGACTATCTGAGTGTTATTATAATTAGGTATTTAAATGATTTCGCGTAAAGTTCAGTAGTTTATATATTTAGAATAGTCACACGTTCAAAGCCACGCGCCTGTAGAATTTACTAAGGATTCGAAAGATTGCCGCGTGTCTCTATATGCAAATAGTTACCGTCGGAGATCGATTTTAATAGCGAGTGTGTTAGCTGATGACCGTGCGTCGACTGAGAGCGAGGGGTCCGCGAGCGCGCCGCTCGTGCGCTGCCGTGAGCTCCTCCAAATTTGGTAAGGTCCGTGAACTTGTGATTTAATTGGCTGTAGAGGTGTCGGGTGATGTGTCAAATCCAATCAGCGCGAACCGCGAGGTGAGCGTGGGTTGTCCCCAGTACGCGTGGCTTTTTCGTGGTTTATCAGCTATCGGTGGAATAAACTGGATTTTTCTAGATTCCGCAAAAAATAGAATTCGAGAGGTCCGGCTCTTATCGCGGACGCGGTTGTTAACGCGGGTTTATTTCTAGTTCTATGAGTGCGAGTGAGATAGAGTCGATTTCCAGAATGTTCCAACCGCGTGTATATTCTAGTTAGTTTAATTTAGGTATATTCGGGCTTCGCGCCCTTTCATGCAAATGGTGGGAGCGCTCGAGAGAGGGCTCTTGGGATGTAACATAGGCACACGTGTAGGAATTTAGGAAATCACGAGGTGATAAGGTTCGTTAGTGGAACCTTAAGTGTCTTTTCACTTGATCGTCGCGTGATTCTCATCCAAGCCTTGGGTTGTTCACGTGATGTGAAATTACCGTGTGATATTGTCTATTGTTAATTGCGCGGGCACTAACGAACTGACGTTATCGCACATTCCTCGTGTCAAAAATAAGTTTCCAATAAATTTGATATGGTTGCCACGATACTTAGTATTCGTGACACTGATAATAGTTTTGATAAATATAAATTTTTTTATTCTACTCTTTCAAAATTCATCTATATCAAGAAAAGGATGAAATCTCAATTGACGCGGCTGTACAACAAAGTAATCAGCGAGCAATGTGAGATTGAGAAAGCAGGTCTCAAGAATTCACTGGTTCTGGCAACGTTATCTCCCGGATTGTTCGCATTTGTAACGTTCGGATGGAGCGTTACGGGAGGAAAGAGCTTTGTTTGTATACCTTTCTGCTTATTTCCCTAATCCAGAATGATAATTTCTGGTTCTGCCCTGGGTATGGCTTTAGACACGACCAGGGGCTCCACGGGGACCTCTGATACCTCAGGAAGTTCGGGAGCGGAAGGCGTGCGGCTTCTTATCGACGCAATCTCGTCTAAGTTTCTTAGAACTTGTTGGAAGCGCTACCTCGGGGTACGCGGGCTAGGATGGATAACTTGAGATGCTTCCGGTCGGCGCTTTTCTCAAGGGGATTGTAGAAGAGAACTCAAAATGCTTCCGGTCGGCGCGTCTAATGAGTGGGTTCTAGAAAGTAGTGGGAAGGTTAAAGTATGTCGAGGTGGTACGAGGATCGGAGGGCCGAGCGGTTTGGCGCCTTCTGGACATCAGCTGCAACACTCCTGCTGATTAAAGGGCGAGAAAAAAAACGACAAATCCCAACAGAAGACCCAGAAGCGGGCCAGGAAATGCCGCTCATCATCACTCCAGTGGAAAATGCAGAAGCAATCAACGTATCTACTCCGGTAGCGCCAACACCAAGTACACCGGAAAACAGCGAGACGGGAAACCTCAACACAACGGGCTCTACAGAGACAAGAACGATTCCAGTAAAACTTTAAGTACAACGCTTGAGTTCTTTGATAAACTGTGATTCTCCGGTACACAAAAATCGCAGAGAGAACACCGTTATGCAAATTTATTTAAAATTTATTCAAATTTATTCAAATATATACAAAACGACGCGAAATCGATGCAACTAATCTAACCATTCAAAACTACCCAGAAACTCATTGGAAATCACTCGGATTCACTCGAAAAGAACGGAAAAGCGTGGAAAATAAGTAAAAACTTACCCGGAACTCCCGAAACTAACGAACGCATGGTTAAGAAAAACACAGTACACAAGCATAGGGGAACCGAAAGAAATTTATTCTAAATTCAACGGTTTATACTTCCATCACCAACATTAATCGTAAGCCAGAAAGATCCCTCCTTCCATAGACCAACACGGATGGTCCCAATCCTCATCTGGATGATCCGTCCCCCAACGGCCCTCCTGCATCCAACGGATACCGAATGCGTCAAAGTCTAGCTGCTCCATGTACCTCAACCCTGCAGCAGCCGCACGCCGGATCTCCGCCTTGGCCTCACGACGGGACTGGGCATAGGCAATAAAGATGACTCTCTGGTCTTCGAGAAGCTGGAGCGTTATATAGTGTGATCAAAGGAGAAAAAGCATTGAAACACCACAGGTATCCACGAAACACGGGATTTGTCGCGCATAGACACAGGAAAAACGAACTCAGGATACGAATAAATACAGAAGAAAAATATACGAATGAGAAACTCACCTCAGCAATGTCCTCCAGAGTCCCCTCATCCAGGTACACGTCGAAATCTTCTGCGGAGAAGGATTCCATGGCAAATAATTAGGCGTCAAACCTCACGAAAAAAACCACGACACTATAACCTCAAGGTGCAACGTGGATGTGCCGTCGAACAGAAAGGGCTCAGCATTTATAGTTGCGAAAAGGCGCATTTTTTCGCTATTTTCGGACCATGGGGACAGTCATCAACGGCAATCACATTCCTACACGTGCGTTTTTTAATTGAAAAAGACACATTCCTACACGTGTTTCCAAAAAATAATAAGTTAACGACGGCGAAGTAACGACCACATTCCACTGCAATTAATAATTACAACAATAATCGATAGGCGAGCGCAGTCGGTAATTCAAAGTAGCTGATGAGGTGCAACCCATCAGCTGATTTTCACAACAATACTATACAATGCTGCATGTAGAAGACTTAATAAAATAACCTATTAGCACGGGTAGATAATATGGAAGAAAGAACAGAAGGTCGAGTTTTGATTATATTTCCGCGGATTCCAAATTGCGAACCAAAGTAATCAACCAACTGTTTATAATCTAATTACAGAGATTTTTTTCTAATTACCCTGAAAAGTTCTATACCTTAATGAACCTAGAATAGAGTACCTAGAGTACCATAGAATATTCTTTAAAACATATGCTGTAGTAATGGCCATGGTAAATTTTTGCAACTTTTTTGCAACAATTGTTAGTACGACACACCCCCTTTTCACACGCCGCAAGTTTCTCGATGTTCTCAGTGACTGGGCTTCGGCGCATTAACCCATGGGTTTTAACCCAAACCTTAACGAGTATATGCCTGTGTATCTTTGAATTCTTTGGAATGCCCTCCAGAGGATTATCCTATAGTGATGGCAGCCACTAGAAAAGAGCAGTATAGTTAGATATTTGATTATGACCATACTGCGAAGCCTTTTTTAGAGTCTGATTGAAAGCAATGCCACTATATTATTATCTACCTATATGATATGTCCATTTTTAATAACCATTTTTCTTCAATTAAGTGCATTCATAGCTAAGATGCACAAATTTTCCCTGATGGTATTTAACTATAGTTGGATATTTCATCATCTACCCTGGTAAAACTTGGGATCGTCAGAGACCGTAATTTACGTATTGAATAATGAACGATCTGTGACGATACCAAAAGTATAGTTTCATATGTTGTTTTTTTTCTAGATAGTTTATGTTATACCATGATAGATTCAATTGGCTTTTATTTAAAACGTGGGTTAGATACATTTTTTTTTTTTCAATTTATCTAGTCGTAGATTTTTTTTATTTAAGAAGGTTTTAGACTATGCCACCATCTAGCGGATCTACTAAAATAAGGCGTGCCTTGTGGCACACCTTGAAAAAATTGTTTATTATATCGAATATAGTTATGTATACATCGTATATTTTTCTTTAAAATGGAAGACTAAAAATTGTTTATCTCTTATGTTGTATTTAGAAGCGGATATTTATATTTTATTGTGTACTTTGATCAAAAATTTTGGTCCAGGTGTCAATTTTCATCATACCTACACAAATCTTATAAAATTTTAATTAGCCGCTTAATAACGTATGTAAAAATCATACCAAGTAATTGAATAGCGATAAAATTCTTTATCTGTATATAAGCAACTACAGAAAAAACAAATACCAACTTATCATAAATTTTTGTGTAACTGAATAAATAGAAACGTTTTTGATACATATATTTCGTGAACTTAATTGTCATAGCGTCGTAGCAATACATTTATTTAAGTGGAGTAATTCGACCAGCAATGAGCCCTGTGTAATGGTAGGATTAGTTGGAGATAGCTTAGTGTATAAGTGATTTGTATAGAAATACGTTTTTTTGATTATTGCATCGGTGGTCTGTACTTTCACCTGTTGTCTATCAGTTAAAACTTATTGATCAGTTAGAAAAATCATTATGAACTGGAAAATTTAAAATTGCTATTATTTGCATGCGCGCAAGCTCACATTCTTCATGTATACTATAACTATCTTGTGGTGGCGTTGATTTGGATACATCATACAGCGGTCTGGCATGTATAGCTAAAATAGTCAGGTTATATATAATGGATATAGTATCGAATAAGACTTCATTCTTGATTATTCCCTGGCCCTGCTCACTATCCTATTCCCTTCACTGCAACTGCAGTATGATGAAGAACTTCCTGGAACACCACGACAAGGATTAGTGGCACATTATTCACCTATCACACCGATAGTAAGCATCTATAAACAGTATGTCAACCCCGGATTGCTTGACCCATCTTCAGAAATTATAACCCTGGAATGATTCAAAAGCTGCACAAG
Organism: Macrocentrus cingulum; assembly: GCA_002156465.1. Taxonomy (NCBI): domain Eukaryota; kingdom Metazoa; phylum Arthropoda; class Insecta; order Hymenoptera; family Braconidae; genus Macrocentrus; species Macrocentrus cingulum. The sequence continues at coordinate 62,550 of MVJL01011197.1, read as the reverse complement.
AGGATTATCAACGCTCCAACAAATAGACGGTGCCGCAACGACCGTTGTTGAACGAGTAGAGTTATGGCCTGGATCAAAGCCCCCCAGAGTTGAGGATTGTATAAAAAAGCGATTATTTTTATATGACGATCAGATATATCTGCACTGCAGTTTATAACAATGTAGTTTAAACATATCTAAAACTAAACACGTATAGAGTATACGAATATAAAAGGCAGAATCATTACACGTCCATCAAGAAAAAGATATCCAAGTCGGACTGTGTACATCAAAAACGACTATGAATTTTCACGTACAACCAATAATACATGTTGTCCGTGTTTTCATGGCATGTAAAATTATTCTGCACATGCTAATAAGTAATTAGTACTCTCAAGACTCCGGAAAATGAGGGGATCAATTGTAAGAAGTATTCCAAAAGTTGTTCCAATTTGATTTGATAATAACATGATCCTCTGTCCTGTCTGGTTACTGTTTTAATGTTAGAGCACTCATCGCACTCTATGCCATTCACAGAATATTCGAGGAGAATATCGAGTTAACTGCTACAATTTTTTGCGAATTAAATCTGAGATCAATGTGATTTTCTTTTTCACATCAGCTCAAGATAAAGGGATCAAGAACTAAATGGCGAATAGAACGTTATTCAATGCCGGGGATGGTATATATTATAGAATGTGAAATCATCAAATATACATGTTGCGGCAACAACTTGTGATTTTGCTGGCAGAAGAAAGGAACAACCTCAACGGTGGAAATCACAGTGAAGTTCCTTTTCCTCTTAATTTCCTCTATTTCGTTGTTAAATTACAGACGACTTTTCCCTTTTCCTTCTTGTATAATTCCATGTACGGCAAGTAGCTATGAATTATAAACTGAGAGAATAGCTCAAAAGTATGGAAGTATGAAAAATTGGTAATCTATTATAGTGGGATAGCAAAATATTCAAATAAGGTCATAAGTTGTTCTCATATATAAATCATTGAATCGTCAAATATTAAACCGCCTTAATTTGTCTAAAAAAGTACAAAATGGAATAATTTTCACCGAAATTATAAAAACTATTCCACAAATTTTTAAGCCATAGAAGCCTGCGTATACTTTTGTATTGATCTAAAAACATGTGATCTTTTGAAAAATTTTCTACTGCTGGTTTTTCTATAGAAATTTATGTAATGGAAATAATCTAATATGAAAACTCTGTACCAAATAGTTTTTCGTTTAAACAATGTAGACGAAGAGTATTTGGTTATATAACAATCAAAGGAAAATTTTTCTTGATATTGATAAATTTTAATTCGTAAATCTATGAAATATCCAACTATATGTAATCCCATTTAGTATACCTCAATTTTTCGTAGCATTTAGCTTATATTTAATATATAGCACAACTGTGTCATTGCATTTCTACTCGTAATACAGACAAAAAATTACTGACATAATATTTTCACAAAATAAAAATAACATTGTTATTATACCGAAAGACAGTGGATTGAATCCTCTTCAACGGTGGGTTTCTGCAAGCACCTGAAAAATCAATAAATAATCGATGACATTATGTTCATAACTTTACAAAAAATATTCCAAATTACCAAATTGCTCGAATTAGCTTCCAAGTCTCTCGTTGCGAGGGGATAGGCGTTAGAAGATAAGGATTTAACATCGTCATTTTGATTTTTAACCCATAGTGGCGGCACATGTACTTTTTTTCGCCGTTTTGCTGTCCAATTCGAGGGTCTATAGAGTACAAAAAATCATACATACCGTAATACTTCAAAATTATTATTATTACTATTATAATTTATTGTTTGATCGGCCATGAGGTAAAAACCAATTGCGACCATACAAAAGAGTAATAGTAAGAAGTAGCTAAATAAAGATAAAATTCGAAAAAAAATAAAATGAACATAACTTGTAAACTAAAATTAAATGTCATCCAAAGTAGCTCACTCAACCAAACTACAAATAAATTCGCTTAAAAACAGGTTACAATCTGGTTTACTTTCTAATCGGCATCAAAGAAATGTTAATAAGACAGTCTACGGAAATCAGTCCAAATTAATAAAAATCTCTTAATAAATAACTTACTGGTGACGACAGTCAAGAAAAACTCCCATGGAAAATAACATAATGATTGCGATAATAACAACCACCACAACAATAATAAGAGTGATAAATTCGTCCTGTTCTTCTAACATCAGCGGGTCCTCAGTCGAGGTTATTCTGTCAGGATAATCTAAAAAAATAAATAAATTATGAGTGACCATAATTTCTATATTACGAAAAGTCGTATATATATGTAAAAAAATGATGAGAAGCACATAATCTTCGCTGCGTTTATTGAGTTTAAAAAATATATGTGTTCAATTTTCCGATCGAGGCAATTTCTTTCATTATCTTAACATTGAGTCTATCTTTTGTGATAAATTTATCTCTATTTTATGGGATAATCTTGTTCCAGGTATGCACCAATATTTAAATCCATAAATAATCTGATTTATTCTTATTAATAAATTTTATATGGATAACTACACGAGACACTTCAGAATAAACGTCTAAAATTTTTTGATACATATCTATAGCATTGAAATTAATAGATGGAAAAATATCATGCGCAAGTAAATATGTACATCCAATGACCGGTCTGTGACGTTAAAAAAGAGGCGGCAACGCACGTGAGCTTGACTATCGCAACCTGACCTTCAAGCGCTCGCATTTCTGCATGCATCAATTGTCCCTAATCGTCGGCATTCCACAGTGTTTTCTCATACAAGGTGTATTATATTTATCAACACAACACACAATGAATTGAAACACTTAAAAACCACAATTAACTTCACTTATTTCTACAAAACAATTGAAATTTCCCCCTGAACAACTGTCAAGTTTAAAATAATTTTTTAATCTCAATACCTATGGGAGTTTCAACTGTGGAATGTTGCATCCAAAGTTGTTGATTGAAGTCCATTCTATGTACGTCTCTTTGAGCACTTTGAATAAATTGTTTTAATCCACTGCTTAGCAATTGTTGAGTAAACGGTATTAAAGAGTAATAATAAGACTTGACCGGTTGGCGATCCAGTAAACTACTGAACGCACATGCTCTGATGACTCGCTGCCTCGACTGCCAGACAGTGAAATGCGAGTGGTGATGGAGAAAGTCAGGAGAACGTATTCTGTATATTTCATGATCAGGCGCTGATTCAGGTGATTGATTGCGAGTGAAACTGCTGTTTCGATTTTTTTACATATTGTTGAAAATGGCGGAACTTTTTATTTTGTTTTTTGTGTTTTTAAGTATAGACAGTGTTACGTTTGTCAAAGCGGTCTTCGTAAGGATCTTTTTTTTTATTGGAATCCTTCTTTATTTTCGCATGTACTTGTGCATCCTGCATTGAATGATTTTTCGTACATTGAATGGGTGCTTTTAGTTATGGATCTTTATACGAAAGTTACTCCTATCTTTTTCTTCTTGAAAATTTTCCAATATGCTTAGCAGTTTGGATCATTGCCAATCGCGAATAGAGTTTTTTTTTCAGCAATATTTCTTTTTTTGCTGTCCATGCATTTTTTATAACAACTCGAGAGTCTATGAAGACAAAAAAATGATGCGTTCGCGTATAAAAATAATGGCAATTTTAAATTTGCCGGCTAATAAATAGTACAGTGTGACGCCGCAGCTTCCGGAACACGGGGAGCAGCCGAGGGCCGCGTTCACAGTGCGCCGATCGTATAGCCGCCGAATATTATACTATAGTATAATATTCGGCGGCTTGACTACGGAAAATAATTACCGAATTGCCTTATTAGTCGGGCGCCAGGTTGTTTTACTCTAATACAACCGAAATATTTTTGAAATGTTCACTGCGACAGTTAGCGGCAATGCTGACGCTGAAAAACGCTAAAATACGTGATCTCAGGGGGCGGGGGTCGTTGGTTATTACGAAAAATTTCAATGAACACACAATTTACAAACATAAGGAAACTATGAAAAATTTATTAAACAAAAAAATCTCTATTGTCACATTCTTAGAGCATTCTCTCAAGCGCTCCCCGCATTAAAATAAAAGACGCCAAGTCTCATTAGATTTAAGCCAGCAGATGCAAAACTCAGAACCCGGTGGAACATTCTCGAATTTGTTTTACTTTATCTCTGGGTTTTTTTTATTAACAGTCCTAGTTCGTTAGCAAAGCGCACTATCAACCGGTAAGACACGGAACTCTATTGCTCTACCTCGGGCCCGATTTATTTTACAAAAATAAAACAATTAAATTCTAGAAGCTTCCGAAAAATTGATTGAAAAAATAAATTTTCAATATAAATTCGTCGTGCACACGGTACCACAAATTTGCACATGCAAGGGACACGCGGACTACACGGGTAACTCGCGCAAGCCAATCGCAGCCCGCAATTGACTCACGGGAGGCTTTTTACACCAATGAAAAACTCAAAAACCAACAGTTACCTCACGGGATTGAACGACCGCCAATGGCAGCCTGCCGTTCAATCAGCCATCTCCAAACTTGAAACCCGAGGGTTTCTACAAAACGGGTGGTTGCGTCCGTTTTTTGGCCAGAGATTCCCCCGAATTATTCGTGATATTTGATGACAAGTTGTTTTCATTGAAATTATCGTTACACTTAGAGTTTCGTATTATTGTAATATTTCCGAAGTCTTTTTTAATAAATATCTCATCATAATAATATCCTGCCTAATTATTTGCAAGTCATTTATTTTATTAACTCGAATTGACAAAACCGCGTTTCATTAACTACACGGAGAGAAATTTTTTGTAAAAAGTACCAAAAAGTCAAGTTAAAGATGCACTGAGAGAAATCGGGGAAAAATTCCCCTGCAAATGCAGGGAAAAATTACTCACTTTCAGGGTAACGCTGGGACATAGCAGTCTACGTGTACTTTGTACTCTCCAGAGGGAAAAAATTCTTCTGCTGTACAGGGTAAAAACTCTACTGTTATAGGGTAAAAAAATTCCATCCATGTAAATTTTTCTTTCACCGGCAATTCTGAGTTATTTTTTAACTTAAAAATTCACGATATCCAACTAATCGTGGGTTGCTGATTGGCCGCGGAGGTGTCGCGCGCTTCTAGGTCCGCGTGGAAGGCTTTTTTAGGTTTGGTGTCGTGTCGTGCGGTGTAGCAAATTCGTGGTGCCGTGTGCACAACGAATTAGCATTATCAATTTTTATTTTTATAACTTTTTGAGTGATTGGCGTTTAACGACCCTCCGAATTGGAAGTTTTGCGCTTCGCGCCCTTTTATTTTAATAGCGCGAGCGCTCGAGAGAGTGCTCTGAAGATGTAACAAGTACACGGTGATAAAAATTATTTTATCGCGAGTGATTTTTGACTACGATTTTTATCCAGCAGCAGGGGAAATATTTCCCCGCAACTTGGTAAAAATTGCACTGCAGAAGGGTGGAAACTTCACCATTCTGGGTATTAATTACCTAAATTCGGTTATGTCCCAGCGTTACCCTGCGTTGCAGGGTAATTTTTCCCCAACATTTCTCTCAGTGATGGGACATGGTATAGAACTTTCTGATTTTTTGTAAATGATTTTTAGAAATTTCATAAAAGCCTAGAGAGAATTTTTGCCGAAGTGCTGAGTAAAAATTATGAACAGGAAAAATTAAGTTGACTTCACTCGAAGTGAAATGATTAACAGATGGAAAAGTAATCGGCTTGAAAGTCACTAATAGTGTGCAAAACATTATTTTCTTCTAAAAATAATCAATTCTATGTCAAAGATCCACGATGCCACAAATAACCCTAACGAGTGTATGATTGAAAAGATTTTTCTTAGCAACCCTGGTGGAAATTCGACCATCAGATTATGTAACAATATAGCATAAATCAACCGATTATCAGTCAGAATTTAACAGAAAAAAATATTTTTTGCGAGTAGCATCCCGTGAAAAAACGCTCAGATCTATAATTCGATCAATTCAGATCTGTTTAGATCGAATTTGATCTGGATTGGCGATTCAGGGGTAGGTGCGCAGATCTAATTAGATCTAAACAGATCTGGAAATTTTTTCTGCCAATGTATACAGATCAAATTTGATCCGAACAGATCTAAACATTTTTCCAAACACTGCATTTTGATCAAATCCGATCTACTGAGATCTAAACCGGTATCCAATGCAGTCAGTATAATTTCCATATTTTGTAAATTATTTATGACAATATTATTGATATTATTGATTAGAGAATTTTAGTTGGAACTAACTAGAAATAAATCTATAGGTTTCAATAAAGATTCTAATGCCAACCGTTGCGTTACGGATAATTATAATTTTAAACTTAAATGAATATATACATTTCTATACAGCATTCAATAAATATCGATTATAGATGCATTTAGAAGAATATTGCAGAGTTTCTATGATCGGTATCGTGTAAATAATTAAATAATACAGTAATTTCAACACAAGCATCACATAATTTTATTCAACAAATTCGGCCTCTTACAAACGAGATCCCCAACTCGGATAAGATGTGATAGTGAAATAATATTTTTTATTATGTTTATTTTTTTTTTTTGCTTTTTAAGAAATGCGCATAATGCAATATGTAAAGTTTATGGTCGATGTAAATTTTATGGTTGATGTAAATTTTATGGTCGACGTTACACGCACTGGAAAGGTTTTAATAATAAACATGGCAGTTTAATAATACAAATATACTTTAATTATTTTTATTATACCCCAATTATGAGCCCACCAGATCTATTCAGATCTAGAAATACCCCATCCCCTCAGATCTATTTAGATCTGATTAGATCTGCTCAGATATGGCCAAAACTCAGATCTGATTAGATCTGATCATTTCAGATCAAATTTGATCGAATTAGATCTGAGCGTTTTTTCACGGGCTGACGAAAGCTCTTTGAATAAATCAGGAAGTTCTCGCCTGTCTTCCTCTAGTTGACGTTTAAACTCAGATAAATCCTGTGTCCGTTGAGCTCTTAAGTCAGATATTTCCTCGCGTAAATCCTCGATGGTTCGTTTAAAATTTTCTTCTAAATTGAATACAGCCTCATCTTGGATTTCATCAACATGGGTGGGTACACAATACCGCATTCGTTTAGGGGGTTTTGGAGGCATTTTCCGGCAAATAAAAATCGGGGAATAGGTCGTTAAGCACTTCTGGCACCAAATGTAAAGAATTTAGGCGGGAGTATATAAAAAGATGTATATTTTATAGCAAAAGTCGGAGCTAATCGAGGAACGTCTAACATTGACAACAACTATCAATCGACTCTGTTGTTTTCCTGTTTGAATGTATGACAACGCAACCGCGTTGCCATGCATCCAAACAGGCATCTGTTTTAATACAGGGCCAACTAGATTGCGCTCGATAGGCGAGCGCAGTCGTTAATTCAAATCTGCTGATGAGGTGAAACCTATCAGCTGATTTTCACAACAATATAATATTTTTTCATCATTTCTGTCATAAAATTTTATTATTTCTCAGAATCGATTAATTATGTCATAATATATTGTTTTTTGACCAGAATTTCGAACGTTATAATATTTTTTCATCATTTCTGTCATAAAATTTTATTATTTCTCAGAATCGATTAATTATGTCATAATATATTGTTTTTTGACCAGAATTTCGAACGATTCGATAAATTATGTCATAATCCGTGCAACCGCTCATCAACATGTTATGCTGTATTATTTCATGACGAATTAGCATTATTAATTATTATTTTTATAACTTTTTGAGTGATTGGCGTTTAACGACCCTCCGAGTTGGAAGTTTTGCACTTCGCGTCCTTTTATTTTAATAGCGCGAGCGCTCGAGAGAGTGCTCTGAAGATGTAACAAGTACACGGTGATAAAAATTATTTTATCGCGAGTGATTTTTGACTACTCCTTTTATTTTAATAGCGCGAGCGCTCGAGAGAGTGCTCTGAAGATGTAACAAGTACACGGTGATAAAAATTATTTTATCGCGAGTGATTTTTGACTACGATTTTTATCCAGCAGCAGGGGAAATATTTCCCCGCAACTTGGTAAAAATTGCACTGCAGAAGGGTGGAAACTTCACCATTCTGGGTATTAATTACCTAAATTCGGTTATGTCCCAGCGTTACCCTGCGTTGCAGGGTAATTTTTCCCCAACATTTCTCTCAGTGATGGGACATGGTATAGAACTTTCTGATTTTTTGTAAATGATTTTTAGAAATTTCATAAAAGCCTAGAGAGAATTTTTGCCGAAGTGCTGAGTAAAAATTATGAACAGGAAAAATTAAGTTGACTTCACTCGAAGTGAAATGATTAACAGATGGAAAAGTAATCGGCTTGAAAGTCACTAATAGTGTGCAAAACATTATTTTCTTCTAAAAATAATCAATTCTATGTCAAAGATCCACGATGCCACAAATAACCCTAACGAGTGTATGATTGAAAAGATTTTTCTTAGCAACCCTGGTGGAAATTCGACCATCAGATTATGTAACAATATAGCATAAATCAACCGATTATCAGTCAGAATTTAACAGAAAAAAATATTTTTTGCGAGTAGCATGACGAATAATATAATATTTTTTCATCATTTCTGTCATAAAATTTTATTATTTCTCAGAATCGATTAATTATGTCATAATATATTGTTTTTTGACCAGAATTTCGAACAATTCGATAAATTATGTCATAATCCGTGCAACCGCTCATCAACATGTTATGTTGTATTATTTCATGACGAGATCATTTCTGACATCCTATTTTGTCATGATTTGATCAATAATTTTCGAATTTTTATTAAAACTCGTCATATATTGTCGTATATAACGTCATATATTGTTTCATTATTCCAACTTCACTTAATCGTTATTAAATGATGCCATAAATTGATGATATCTGTGAATAACTATCAACATCTTTTGTTAAAATCTGTTCATAATGGGTGGGATTGTTCAGTATTTCGCAAATATTAATAAGCAGATTTATTCGAATTTGTTCATATTTAATACCTTCGTACATGAATTTTTTATTTAAATTGCCAATATTGAAATGTTCTATTGACTTCAATACATCAATTACAGAGGAATAGAATATAGTTGGATATCTTTTTAAAATGTATTTTTTCCCCATTTTTTTGAATTATTATAATAAACTTAAATCAACAGAGTAAAGACAAATCCGCAGGCGCGCGTATAAACAATGGCAATTTTAAATTTGCCGGCTAATAATAATTTTTAAGTCCCAGTGTATTTATGTACCATTTTACCGTATTTCTCGCAAATCTAAGAAGCTTGTTTGTACTCTGTTGCATTTAATGACTGTTGTCAATAAAACGTTATTCAACTTGTTGATTTTGAAAATATCGTTTTCTCTCTAGGTCGGACTAGTTGTTTCATCATTTTGTTGATAACTTCCTGAGTATAAGAAATCATAGAAATATTTCTAGGATTTTTTCAGACAGCTTCAACAATTTAATTTCAATTGCGCCACTCAGAACCAAGAATCCTTGTTGTTTTTTTTTCAAATCTGTCGAAAAAATTTTATGAATCGCAAATTCACACACAAAAAATCAAGCAAAAAATAATCCATATATAGTATAGCCTCCGAATCTACTCTAAAAACTCCTAATAGTAGACTTAGAATCATCGCGGTTGAGATTATCGTCATTTTTAATTAAGGTATTCATCGTCATTAAAAATATTATTTAAAACAAGCACGGCTTGAACGTTATAAATTATATTATTAGCATCAGTCACATATACATGAAAAAAAATTTTCCTTTTTTTCCGTCATGATTAACAAGATTATCACGTAATACATTGATTGAATAATTTTTACACTTGGGTATATGTTTTTCTTTCATGTGCGAGAGCAACTACCTGTAGCCCCGATAATGACGCAAGGAAAAATACGCATCTGCACCGTGGATGACGCCAACTACGCCACTGATCATCTGAAAAAATATTATCATGGTTACTTGAGCAGCATATCGATGGATATTTTGATGCAGGAAGTACTAACGTAGGCTGCTGTCATTGCTGGGTAGACGTCGAAGCCCGGTGTCACGTAGTACTGCGCCCACAGGAACATTTTTGTGGAGAATGCCAGATAGGAGGCCGAGCTGAGGTAGAAGAAACAGGCAAGGGAGTTGAACATCATTTCCTGTAGAAGAAATTGTACGATTAAACACTGGAAGAACTGCCAAAAAATATTTTCAATACGGTGAGTCAAAAAATCAATTAAATCAATTAAATTTTGAAAGTTGCTTACGCTAGCCGTGATTCCTGGCGAAATTTTTATTTTAATCAAGAAAATCAACCGCCATTTTATTCAAAAAACAAATCATTACAGGCTAGACTAGGATAATTTGAAAATATTTGATAGAAACAAAATGGCGGCGTGTAAAACACAATAATCAAGTTGTTAGCAGCTTTTCAATTTTGTAGGGGTCATAAAACAGAAAATATCAATGAATTTCGAATATTTTAGGTTATTTAAAATAAAATATCATAACAAAATAATATAAACAGTTATTTGCTAAAATCAAATAATTGATTTTGAAATTATCTCGGCTGAAAGTTGCATTTTCTTCTCAGAACAAAACAGACCCTAAAAGCTCTTGAAATTTATAGGGCAAAAATAAATAAAAAAATATAAATCGATTAAAAAACCTCTAATCTATCTCACAGAACACATCGTGACAAAAAAAATGAAAATTTTATTTATTAAAATTAATTGATTATCCATAAAATTATCGTGGCTGAAAGTTGTAAAAAAATTTAATCGTAATTTCTTTTCAGAGTAAAACAGATCTATTTGTCCTAACATTGTGATTTTTTCACGATTCTTGATGCAAATTTTCCCGAACTAATTCAAAGATACCTTTATAAAACAATAAAAAATTAATTTCCGTGTATTTTTCATCGAAAAAGCGGTTGAAAAAATTTTAAATGAATGACTCACAAAGAGGGAGGCTCGAATGAGCTTGTAAGATTTTTCTGAGATGACGTAGCAAACTAGAAGAATGGCGGAGGTGAAGAAGCACGCGGAAGACGTTGTTAATGCTCCTTCAAATGCCGATCCAATTGTTGCACTGTACCGCAGACCATAGTTTATTAAAAGACTTTGAATTATTCCACTCATAATCTGTAAAAGTAAAAAAAACGTGGATTTTAGCAGTTAATTGTTCGATTTTTTGACATTTTGACTCACTGTTTCAGCTACTTTAACGGCTCCTGGTAGAGTTTTTAAGAATTCGATGTGGATGCAGGTGCAACATCGACAAAAACAGCACGCGATGCCTCCAGTTCCATGGCTAACGTCCGGCGCCATTCGAATTATTGGTCCACTGCTGTTACTAATCTTCACCATTGTGTTGATATGATGTGCGAACGAGTGCGCCAGACAGTTTGCTCACTTTTCACAGTTCGTTACACTCTCCGTTTATTTTTAATCGCGCATTCTCACGCACTGAAATTAATTTTTACTCCAATTTGCGGCAAATGCGGAGGATTATTGAAGGTTGGACGTTGGTTAGGAAGTTTACTGGATGACAAACTCGGTGCTGACTGATCCAGGGTGGCCTTTCAGATGTTCTTGATGCTTGAACCCCCGGCCTTCTCGAAAATCTACTGCCCAGATGCTTAGTCTATTTTCAGCACGCGACTGGAGACTTCCATTTAGGCGAGCGCGTGCTCGCTCCGTTAAAAAAAATCTCGCTCTATTTTCTTTTGCTGGGGAACATATACATTTATTTGGAAATTTTTTATAATGAATTCAGACGCTTCAAAATGAATATTTTTATCAGTAGATTTATTTGAGGACACATTTGAAAAAATTTTATTAAAAAATTCAGTTGAAAATGTTGAAGTAACAATTTTTAAGTGACTTATAATAATAAATTATTTGTTTTTTTTTTATGATGTAAAAAATATCGAAATGTTTTAAGGATGAAAAAATGATGACAAAAATTTTTTTAACCTTTAAATAAATGATATATGTGAACAAATATTAACTAAGATGAAAAAAAAAAATTTTTTCCTCAGTAAAAATACATTGTTTGTTTGGAAATTAATTTTATTTTAGAACACTCGTTAGCTGGCAGTCATTGAGGAAAATATTTATGCATTTATTAACGAAGAATTAAGAAAAATCGCGATGTACAGGATAAAAAAAAAGAACTGAAAAATAAATTGAATCTCGGAAAGTAGTATTTTGAAGCTCTTTTATTTTTTTTCAGGACACTCGTCATTTTTACGACATTAGAATCCTTTTGCATAGGCACTTTGATTGTTTGTGTATACGTCCATGAATAGTAAATGATTTTGTAAACTACAATGTGACTGTAGATGACGAAAAATTCGCAGAATTATTTATTAGCATAATCAGGATGATTTTTAATAATTTTTTTTAATAATTTGAAGAATATCTGAGATTTTTAAGAATGAAAAAAAAGAAATAAAAAAAATCTTTGATTCGAAAATAAATGTAAAGAAACATAAAAAATAGAAAAAATAGTTTTCAACTAATGGAAAATACATTCTTTAGACGTTTTTATTATTTTAGATTGTTAAAAATGCATATTTTTATTGTATTTTATTTTATAAGACACTTGTTTGTACATAAAAAAATTTTTGTTATGAAATTCGATGTAAAAGATATATAATATAACAGTTGAAAAGTAGTTTTTATAAAAAAATATATATTTTTCAAAGTTGTTGACCATGTATAAAAATTTTTTAAATTGTGAAAAAAAAAAAAAAAAAAATTTTAGTGGAAATAAATGTGAAGAAATATAAAAAATCGAAAAAATGCCCTTTTCAATTCATTTTTTTCTCTAAATTTCGAATAGTAGACCTCGTATAATAGTAAAAATTTCTGAAAAAAAAAATTTTTTTTTCAATCAAATGAAAAACAATAATTAAAAAAAAACAAACAATAATTTATGTTTTAAAAAAATTTGGAAAATATAAATCACAAGAAAAATACACTGACAAAACATGTCCATCAAATTATGAGAAAATTTCCTGACTATTGAATATTTTTTCGCGATTTTCATGTACAATATTATAAAGACACTATAATGTATATATGTAAAATGCACACATAATAAATACATATTTAAATATCTCGCACAATATACCTGTATATAAGAAAAAATAGTGCACAAGTAATGGTCAACTAATAAATTGATCAATTCCACACATGAAAAATGCAAATTTTCCTACTTTTATTCAGACTTCAAAATGTGAAAAACTAGCGAAATAAAAAATTTCAATAGAATCTTGTTATCATTAATAATATTAAAAAAATTATTTAAATAACAACTTTTTTAAAATTCAACAATGGGATAAATTTTTGTGATGGTCGGCAGCAATTTTAAATGAAAAAAAAAATAAAAAAGTTTTTTCAGGCTTAAATACTTTTTTTTAAAAGCCTCGATACATCCGAAGGGCAAAAATGGTGCTTGCAAAATACAAAGCACAATTCACCAGGCCACAAATCTGTAAAAAAAAAAAAATTAATCAATTTTTCACCTATACCTATTGAAAAAATATTAATTTCACTCACAGAGGCTCCCAATAACAGTTCATACTCTCGTGACCGCCTGCTCGAATAGTCCGTGACCTTGACCATGAGATTGAGCGATGCTGCGAGAAGAAGGGCAAAGCCGACGGCATGGTAAATCACCTCCTGCAAAACACAGAGAAGAAATATGGAACGAAATAATAATTTTTTTATGTTGAGTCACTTTTTTCACTTACATGAATAGTTTTCGACATTAACGATTCGGAGGAAATTGAACTGAAGGCACTAAGCAGCAGCAAAAACGTTCCAATCATGAAAGTCGTTGCCATGAGCAAGAAAAACACTAGAGCAACGTGATAATAGCTTGCCCACATTCTGTCCAGCTCATTTCCAACGATTCCAACACAAATCACCCCCAAAATCTGCGAAAAAAATTTTTCTTTGAAAATAATTGTCAACAAGAAATTTCACAATACTTTAAAGAAGAAAAAAAAATACCAGTTCCAAGATCTTGAGCATTCCCCTGTACGATTTTACATATCCTGTGTTGATAAATACTCCAGTCGAGCTGGTTGTAACTGTTGCCGTTCTCACGGTTACCGTGTGAGACATTGTGATCGTTAATGGATCAAAGAGTAATCTATAAATAAATAAAAAACATTTTTATTAAAGGATTTTCTTCGTTGAAACATTTATTTTGGTAGAGGTGCCTCTGCGAAATCTCGCAAAATTTTTCTGGTTTTTTTTTTGCAGATAATTCGGTGAATAAACACGATAAACGAAAAATGTTATTCAAGTTGATTTATTGGGGGTTGAATTATCTACAAAAAAAATTAAATAATGTTTTTCATATCTTCTTTAGTTTTTGAGATATTGCTGATTTTTAAAAATTCTTATTTTTCACAATATCTCAGAAACTAACCAGAATATTGAAAATTTGTACTCTTTATTTATTGTAGATAATTTAATTCTCAATAAATTAACTCTTTTAATGTTTTCAGTTATCTCGTTTATTTACAGAGTTATCGGTAAAAAACAAAATAAATCGCGAAATCATCCAGAGATATATCTTATATACTTTTTTAGAAATTTGACAAAAACAAGGAAAAACAAATCTTTTCCGATCACTTATCTCGAAACTCATTGTTTAAACATTTTTCATCAATTTTTTACAAAAATTTTCGTTTCAAGTCAATTTTTCGAGTTTAAGAACAATATCGTCGGTTTATAGGTGGAAAAAGTTGAAAATATCGATTAATTTTGAAAATTCTAGTTCATTTAGTAAAAAATACTATAACAAAAATTTTAAGCTTAAATTTTTTTAAATATATCGTTTAATCTTTTAAATATCGCGGCTGTAAGTTGGAAAAAATTCATTTACTGCAAGACGCGGTAATAAAAATTCCAATATGTTTAAAAAAAATATTAAAAAATTTTACTATCTTACACATCCGCTCTAAGAAAAGCTCAAAATCACGAGAAATAAACGTTTAAAAAAATATCGGCCAATAATTAAAAAATAATTATCTATCTTTCGAAGATTAAAAATTTTTTAAGATACTCTGGGCCTCAAAAAAGCAGGACAAGGTCATGTTTTCAATGACCTATATAACACACTGATGATGAAGCGAGCATCATGTAACATCGGTATATACTGCGTTCCAATAAAAATAGCGCTGACTTAATTTATTTATAACTGGAAGTGCACGCAAATTTGTCTCGTGAAAATTTTCTCTACACTGCAGGATACCACATCCGAAAAAAAAATTTGCCACACCCTCAAAACTCCATGGTAATCGATATAACCGAAGTGAGTCACCATATAAAATTAGAAGACCACGCAAACGCGATAACAATTTTTTATTTTCTTCATTGTTTACTCAAATATATCGTCAATTGCGATATAATTCGCATTACTAATATTTGTTTAACCGCGAGTCACTGATCCTTTGCCGATCTATATCATAAAGAATTAAAAAGCAAACAAATAAACAAAAATTAAAACCCTTATTGCAAAAAATGCGCAGATCACTATCAGATAGCCACACGTGCAACCACCTGCTATATCTTTCCAATTTATATTTTGGCGCGTAAACAATAGTTAAACATCCGCCGGAGAGATGATAAACATGGAAAAAAAAATTTTTTTGCGCGTTAATTATCCAACTGTTGAGATAAATATACCTATATACATAACACACTGACCTTTAAAAACACGCGAACGAGGTAGTTGGTTGCTTGTCGAAGACTGACTGCCTGCGCGCGACCGCGACTGGAAACACACACGACAGTACGCGCGACGTCATCGATGATATCACACCGCACTCGCACACATTGACGTATAGGTATGCAAACACCACAGGCTTTTTCAAGGACGTTTCGGACTAAAAAAGGAAAACTCAATTTTTTTTGTTAAAATTTTTTTTTATTAAAAAACACTGTTATCCCATGCAGGATGAATTTTAGGAGTTCTATATTAGTTAAGATGCAAAAATTTTTTAATTCTTGCCACAGTTTTCCAAGAGTTTTGAATTAATTATTGTAAATTTTTTTATATTAATATTTTTAATTGTTTCACTCACGCCTTATTAGTGAATAGCTTTGTTTATTTAAATTATTAACAAAAAATGACCGCTTTATTATAATCTAAGGGTACATGTGTGCTATGCGATGGTTTACTCATTATTCATTTTAGTTTATTAATGATAACTTTGTAAATAATGAAAATAACAAAAATGTTGCAGAAGAAAAATGATTATAGTCAGAATTTTCTACAAAAAATGTCAAATAAAATTTTTTTTTATTTTCCTTAGATTTTAAAAAACTACCGATTCTTCAAAATTTTATATTTTTCATATCTCGAAAACTAAGTAAAATATGACAAAAATTCACTTTGCATTTTTGTAGCGAATTAAATTTCTTTTCATTTGACTCTATATTCCAATAATATTCCAATTTCGCTGAATACCCTCAAGAAAAATAGTTTATACGTGGACATTCCAGCACCAGCAGTACTGGCTGCAAAAAAAATTCACCGAGGGTTCCGTCGTTTCTGCGCCAGATATCCTCGAGGACGAGTACGAGATAGCATCTAAAAAGGTGCTAAAACACCTATTTATTTCACATAATGTTAGTAAGCAATATTTTTCATTTCAGTTGAAGGAATCCGCTTTAAAATCACAAACTATACGCTTTAAATATCTTATTGGAAAAAAACTTATCATGTAATTTTACACTTCTCTCAGTTCCAATGCAGCAGAAATCTGGTTATTTTTTTTTTTATAAAAATCCTTCATGATAAAAATAAATCAATTATAAAATATTTGCGTTAATCAATTCTATATGTTTTATTTTCAGTGATGTAGTATTTAATAATTTATCATTAGTACTTCACTTAAAAAAATTAACAAATTACTTAAATTTCAAATTATTAGACACACACAACAATTTTTAGACATTATCAAGGCTTATTATGAAATTACAGCCTGAAAAATTTGTTTTTAATAAAAAGAAAACAAAAATTTGGAATTTTATGTTAAAATAGTAATGCACTAGCTGTTTAGAGACATTGTACTAATTTAAGCTCACAAAAATTTAATCTAAAGTCACTTATTCCTCATGTATAAGAGAGAAAAAAAAATCTGGTGCTAATTAAATCATTTGATTGCAAGAAAATTTATGTATAATTAAAATTTAGCCGAGTTTAATTGATGAAAGCACGAGGTAAAAACTTAATTATTGGCTAGTTTGTGGCGAAGATCCGTTGTCGTACTGGTTTTTGTGCTTTAGAAGGTATCCAGCCAAAAAACTGATAGGATCTGCTGGTCTTTCCTTGGCTAAGCTCGATAATGCTTGCAATAATATTGGAACTACTGTTTGGTCTAAATACTGCCTTGTCGGAAGAGATTGGACTTCAACTCTTGATTTTTTTGGTGGTGCACCCGATAAATCCGACTCTTTGTCTAGAACTATTACTTTCTGCACAGAGAAAAATTTAATTTACAATTTGTATTTTTGTTCCAAATCTAATCTATCAAAACTACAAAAAAGTCAATAAAATAAATTATTAAAATTAAAAAAATATCTTTCAACTTGATTTACAACAATTAAAGAGTATTTTAGAACGATTATTTTGAAAAAATCATAAATTATTTGAGGTTAACTCCATACCTGAGCAGTATCCGTAGCGACATTGGTTATGGGTTGGGCTCCCACCGGTTCTGTGCGTTCCTCCGTTGGATTTTCTGCACAAATCCAAGTTTATCAATTAATATCAACCTCATAGAATCAAATAAATACCCTTTTGATAGCTTGGGGATTTTTTTTATCTGAAAAAAACTGGAAAATATTTCGGATCGAGGACAACACTTACCACTACCAGACGCCATCGTGTAAACAAATGTCGTTGTCAATGTGAAATGACAGCTCAGTTGTGATCGACTACAAAGGCAACACTATACTTTATCTATTGCATAAAAAAAATCCAATAACAAACAAAAATATCTGAAGTAGGTATTTGAAAAAAATTTTTTTTCAAATGATCGAAAAAAAAGACAAATGTGTTTATTTTTTCATGGTTATGTTTGAATATAATTTTTTTTTTGTATTCTTTCATAAAATCAACGCACAATTTCATTCACGTGAGTAGTTAAATAATTATTTTTAACGTTATCTCGAATAAATAACCAATAAAAATTAAGATTCAATAAATTTATAATCGTTGTGTGAAAATAAACCCTAAGATAATGTGCGACGAAAATGTAAAAATAAACAAGATTTTTTTATTTTTAACTTTCATAACCTAAAAAAAAAATAAACTTAAAATTTAATGTGTTACATCGAAATTAACAGTTAAAATATATTCTGTGTGATAATACATAAGATAGAATGACAAATTTTTTTTTTCACTTTATTAGCAACGCTTTTTTTAAAATGCTCGAGCTACTTTGGTTTGGCAAACGCCAAATCTCAAATACTTTGAGTATTTACGTTAAAACAAACACTGGCAGTACACTAACAATTGATTTGGATCCAAAATGGGACATAAAAAATGTGAAAGAAGTCATTGCTCCACAAATGGGAATGTCTCCGGAGGACATAAAAATAATATTCGCCGGGAAGGAGCTACACAATTCGACGATAATCGAGGTTGGTACAACAATCGCAACTTTGAGCATTTAGAATTAATCTAGGTATGATTTCAGGAATGTGACTTGGGTCAGCAGAGTGTTTTACATGCCGTGAAGGCTCCGCCAAGGCGACGACGAGCAGCAGGACCGAGTTCGACGCAAACAATCAACGAATTGCTGGCAGAATCTGTGGAAATGGAGGAAACAGGGGGTAAACCGATGAATGAGACTCTCACCGAGTTATCTCAAAATGAAACAAACGAGCAGCAAGTGCTGCAGACCAGAGGTAACGAAAAAAAAAATCGTGTTTCTATAATACCAAAATTCTTACCGTGTTTATGATTTTTTAGTTTTTCACCGATAACTCAATAACGAAGCTAGATAACGAAAAATGTCATTAAAAACAAATTCTTAGGAATTAAATTCTCCATAAAAAATGCGAGATAAATTTTTTTCAAATTTTGTTTCGTTTTCGAGAGATTTTGAAAAACAAAAATTTTTAAATAATCGAAATATCTCAAAAACTAAGAAAGATATAAAAAAATTTCATTCTACATTTTTTGTAGACAATTTAATGCTTGATAATTTAATTTCAGTAAGATTTTTCATGATTTTAATTATTTACTGAGTTATTGAGGAAAAGCTAAAAAAAAATTCACGAAAACAATGACAATGCCAAGGGGATCTTCGAAAACTCTAGAAAAATTTCTCCTTACCTCAATTAAACTTCTTAAAACTCATCCTAGATATGTTAATATAAGGATAATTCAGTTTTAAAATAATTATTTAAATAATAACCCCGACAGATTCGGAGAAACGTGCACATTTTTATGTGTACTGCTCGGCACCATGTAAATCTGTCAAAGCAGGCAAGCTGAGAGTGCGATGTGCCCTCTGCGGTAGTGGAGCAGTGACAGTGGACCGTGATCCTCAATCTTGGCCGGACGTAGTCCAGCCCCAGCGAATAACTGTTCACTGCGAGAACAACAGTTGCCCATCAAACTGTTACAACCCAACGAATTTCGAGTCTCAAGTGCCCTACGCTCAATTCTACTTCAAGTGTGCCACTCACCCAAGCCTGGGCGAAGCAGACGAGGCAGTTCCGCTGCACCTAATCCGACCGAATCTCCGGAAAATACCCTGTCTGGCTTGTACCGACGTAAGGTGATTTTAACCGTCTGAAAAATCTTCCCAAATGTCTAGCAATTTTTTTAACAACTTCTCTGTCCTTAAATAGAGATACAGTACTGGTATTTCCATGCGAAGCCGCCCACGTGACGTGTTTGGAGTGCTTTAAAGAGTATTGCACCGTGCGATTGTCCGAGCGGCAGTTTGAATTCGATGACAGCACGAATTACTACACTCTGCCGTGTCCAGCGGGCTGTGACAAGTCTTTTATTCGAGAAATCCATCATTTTCGAGTGTTATCTCAAGCGCAGGTGTGTAATCTTTTTATTGGCCTTCGAAAAAGCAGATGAAAACCTGTTTTTTCCACGACAGTACGAGCAGTATCAGCGTTTTGGAGCTGAAGAGTATGTTTTGAGGGCTGGAGGCCTCCTCTGTCCTCAACCAGATTGCGGAATGGGCATTATACCCCCTGCAGATGATCTTGAGAACGCCGACGAGTGCCGGAAAATACAGTGCCTCGGTGGATGCGGAGTAAGTCGACTTTCATGCGTTTTAATACATCGCAGATGTTTTAGACGGTTTATTACGTGTTTTAGTACGTCTTCTGTCGTAAATGCTTGAATGGATATCACGTTGGTGAGTGTGATGTCCAGCAAAACAGCTTATCCAACGGTCCCAGTCGTTCTGGTCGATATCCGATCGATCCTCTGCGAGCCAAAGAGGCCAAATGGGACGAGGCGAGCACGAAAACCATTCGAAAATCAACGAAACCCTGTCCAAAGTGTAAAACTCCGACTGAACGTGATGGAGGATGCATGCATATGGTTTGCACACGCGCTGGCTGCGGGTTTCAGTGGTGTTGGGTGTGTCAAACTTCCTGGACTCGCGATTGCATGGGCAATCACTGGTTTGGTTAAGTCTAAAAGGAGGTGAAATTGTTTTTAATGTTTTTTTTTTTTCAAAAGATTTGTACATATTTGTACATATTCGCTTGCTAAGATGTTTAATTTATGTATTTCTATGGTATATTTTGAAGAATGATCATTGTGGAGTGTTCTAATGTCGAGTTTTCTCGCAGTTGAATCAGTGAGTTTTTTTATGATGAAAATGTCCGGCAATAACTGAAAGAGTTTACTCTGTTATCGAAAAGGACTATAGTTTATTTTTTTGTAGAATCGATAGATTTCTTTAGAGTTGTGAAAAATTTGCAAGTGCAACGGGTTTTACGGCGCATTAGCTTATCGTCGATTTTTCCAAATTCAGTTTTTTTTATTATTATTTGGAAAAACATCAAAAATTTTTTATCAACGTCGTTTTTTTCTCGATTTTCTTTCGAGAATATTTGTCACCTATTCCGATGTATATTTCTCACTTATATCTAAATAATAAAAAAAATTCCGCTACGTATAATATTCTCAAATAACTCAAAAGATTTTTCGAATTATTTTAAAAATTATTCAGAGCATCTTGAACATATAAATGAATAAATGGTAATAGTTCACTATAAGCATGGTTTAAAAAGAAATGTTAAGAACTCATCATATAATCTCGGAATAATGATTGTTTTTCTGTTTTAATTTGGACGTTTTTACTGCCATCATATCTTCGGTTTTCTAAATATAAATTTATCTTTTATTAGTGCAAAGAACAGCAAAATTGTTTTAGTAGCTTAGGTCTCTATTTAATTTATTTTTATTTATTATTGTTTTTTTTTTTTCAAGAATACATGTTGCATATTCAGATGCATAATTTTTATTCATAACTAAATCCCCCAAAAATACAGCTTCGCTGTAAAAAAATGGACGCCAAGTTCATGCGCCTCCACAAAAATATGTGAAATCGTTAAATTAATAACCAAGTTCAGTAGTTCTCATGAATTTTATTAATAAGTAGTAAAATAATTTTAAAAACTAGAAATTTTGGGAGTTAAAAACCAGCTTTCCGCGCCTTTATGTTCAAATTACGACGTTAAAGGCGCGCCAAGCAGGTTTATAACTCCCAAAATTTCTAGTTTTTAAATTTATTTCACTACTTATTTATCAAATTCATGAGAACTACTGAACTTGGTTATTAATTTAGCGATTTCACATATTTTTGTGGAGGCGCATGAACTTGGCGTCCATTTTTTTACAGCGAAGCTGTATTTTTGGGGGATTTCACATATTTTTTTTTTTTAATTATCGGATGATAATATAAAATTTTTGGATCCCTACACTGCAAAAATCGGAAGAAAACGACCTCACCCCCTCTTCGACGCTGCAATAATCGATATATTACTTCCCTTAGAGTCCATTACACAACCTAATACCGTTTACAACTCGACAGAACCTAAAATGTTAGTTGGATATAAACAAAGTAACATGCTGTGTATATCGTACAAATATACGATATTGTGTAGTTTTTTTATCAACCAATTACAACGCGCGAATATTACTGTCTAAATTCATTTCAGCTATTTTTTTTGCAATGAACCAATCGAGGCGCGAGAAAATTCCGAACAACCAATCAGCAAAATGTCCAATTCCCCTAGATAAAAATCGGATTTGTCCCAAAAATCGGGAAAACATTCGTCGCTAAGGAATTATTTTCCTTAATACTCCACCGAATGCAATAAATTTAGGCTCAATGGAAAGAGCATCATCGACTTTATATATGTATCTAAGGCAAAATTAGGAGTGAAAAAATTATTTTCCGAGATATTACAGATTAAAAATTAAAGCATTCGAAAATCCTAATTTTTCCTGTAAAGATACTCGCACGTAGTTGCGCATGTACTTGGCGCGAGACTCTACCGAGTCTCTTGATAATAAAACACTAATATGCTTCTTCATATTCGAAAATAACTGAAAAAGTTTTTAAAATTATCTTTAAAATCAAAAAAGAGATAAATGATAATCGATTTTTAACACGAAGAGTTGAGAATTCAATAGATAATTTCAGCATAATTTTTTTTTTTTTTTCATTCTGACTTTTATCATAGCCATCGTAATCCACGAAATATTACCACACTGAACATTTTTTCTCTGGGTTCATTTTTGAACCTACAGGGCAATTGAAATCTACTGCAAATTCCGGCCTGTTCGACATGGGCCCAAAGACACGAAGATCATCCAGACTGTGAGTACCATTAAAAGAGTCTAACCATTCGTTTCGGTACGCAGAACAGAATTCATTTGCTGCCTTGATCCAAAACATTTGACTGGGATTGTAGGGCAAACCGGGCAGTGTGGGCTCGGATTTGTTACTGTTTTTTGCCCAATCCTTGTAGGCCAGGTAGGCTACCTTGATGCCACCGATGTCGGCGATATTCTCGTCTAAAGTCATTGTACCATTCAACTGCAAACCAAAAATAAATGCGAAGTATTTATAAACAATTCCATTATAAATGCAAGCTTCTTACATGCCATCCATTTTGTCCTTCCACCGTGTAATTTTCGTATTGGTCAATCAGGGACTGCGCTTTTGACATGAATATTTGCTCAGTCGCAGGAGTCGGCCAGTTGAATAAATTTCCGTCTTTGCCATATTTTATACCCTCACTGCTGAAACCATGAGTAATTTCATGACCAATTGTGATGCCTATAGATCCATAATTAAGGTATTTCGGACGGTCCTTGTGGAAGAAATAATCTTGCAGGACCGCAGCTGGAAGAACTGAATCATGACCAATTGTGATGCCTATAGATCCATAATTAAGGTATTTCGGACGGTCCTTGTGGAAGAAATAATCTTGCAGGACCGCAGCTGGAAGAACTGAAGCATTTTGTGTTTTGACATATTCTATGTTTAAAATCCCCGAAGATGAAATTTGAGAATACCTCAATGACACTTACCAACGATATTTTCATCTGGCAAATAATATCCCGAGTTACATATTCTATGTTTAAAATCCCCGAAGATGAAATTTGAGAATACCTCAATGACACTTACCAACGATATTTTCATCTGGCAAATAATATCCCGAGTTATACATAGTTTGTGAAAAGTATGATAATATATACTCGGTTTCATTCGCTGGACCACGCAATTTGCTGAAACGGAGTGATCTGAAAAAATGTCTTGAATTTAAAAAATTCTGCAAGTACTCGTTTTCGTTCAACACGAGGCCTTGAGAAAAATTTTTTAGTTTGTTGTTGTCTATCAGCACAGGAGAATAGCCAACCTCACTCTTCATCGAATCAATTTTGTCCAAAGCATGCTTCCGTGTTGAATTATCCATCCAGTCAGTCTGAAAAATATTGAAATAACTCAAATATGATTTAAATATATGCCCAGAAAATTTAATTTGATTTAATAATAAACAATTTTTTTAGAAATTTCACTATTTTTACAATTTTTGTATATTTCATAGTACTTGAATGATAGGAAATTTGATTTTCTATAAAATAAATTGATGGATCAACTTTTTTTATGTTCTCACCCGTGTTCGAGATATTTTGAAAAATTTAAATCTCAAAAACTCGATCTTATCTCGAAAACTTAGAAAGATATAAAAAAATGTATTTCACATTTGTTGTTAAAAATTCAATGATAAATTATTTAAATTTAATTATATTTTTCATTATCTCACTTATTTATACCGAGTTATTGTCCGATAATCAAAAAAAAACTACAAACTTCACGGATGTAACCCTTTGAAAATTAATTGGAAACAAATTAAAAAAAAAAATTTTTTCTCAATTAAACGTTCTAAAAACAAATAATACTTAGCCAATAATTTTAATCCTCCCTTACATTTTGCAGAATAATCTTGAATTGTTTTTTGATATTGTCCACAATTTCGGTGACACTCGTCTTAGTATCTTCTTTAAAATGTCTCCGAACGTACAGTGCATCAAGATATAATGGCATTACACGCGAAATCTCAATAATGCAGTCCTTCCATCGGTTCTTATCACTGTGAGATCCATTTTTTCCATTTTGAGTTGTTCCATTTATGTTATCTTCAAAGGCATCGTTGCTGAGGAAGTTTTTTATCTCGTAAAACGCTTGGTACATCATGTAATTGGCGACAACCCTCTTTGGAACTGCACTGATCAGTTTTTCCAACTGAGAAAAGTACGCGGGATCTTTGACCAAGATCACCTCACTGTCGTCTATGACAACACTCGGTGGAAGCATCCTCCGGAAATATTCTTTCCACGGAATACCTGGGACTTGCTGCGTCAGATTTGCCAGAGTCATCTCAATCGGCTTGCGAGGCTTAGGGATCTGCAAAATCATCAGAAAGATCGGTCAAATTTGCATGTTTTTCATTCTCTACACACAGTTATAGCTCAACTTACGCTTGCCAATATCTGAACAAAACCCAGAACATGTGCAGCCTCGTTCTCGACCCGACTAGCATTTTCCGCACCCAGGGACATAGCTTTTTCTACAAAAGCCTTGTGGTGTAAACTGAATCTCGTGAAATTCTCCCAGCCCTCCTCCTCCATTCCATACTCCAGCTGTAAATTCAATATATTGCATTAATAATGTAATATCGCACGAGTTTCATATCCAAATAAAAATTAATCTTCCAAGGTCACAATGAATAAATTTGACTAGTCAAGAAAAAATTAATGTCTTTGAATAGTTCAATTTTAGTATTTTTTTCTTTTAATTTCTAGAGATAACCCGTTAAATATGCGAGATAGCAAAAATGTTGTTCATGTGTGATGCTGGAGAGAAATATGAATTACAAGGTACATACGCTCAGGAAATGCTTGTTCGAATTTTTTGGATTCTTAATGATACTCAAATACATGAAATAAGCCGTAGAAAATCCGAGATCATTGAGCTTGTAAATAGTCTCGATCCAGTTGAAATTCGTCTCGTTCCACTTGTCTCCCTCGAGCACTGGCCAGCCATTGAACTGCTTCAAGATATTCTGGAGAGGCTTCAATCCTTGTTCTTCGAGGGCAGCTGAAAAATAATTTATAAATAAAGTGTTTAATAGAGTATTGATAAATATTGCAACATTCTAAAAATGGACTCTTCAATCCTTGTTCTTCGAGGGCAGCTGAAAAATAATTTATAAATAAAGTGTTTAATAGAGTATTGATAAATATTGCAACATTCTAAAAATGGACCAGAACGTCCGGGTTGATAAAAAACGGGCTATTTAATGACTACAGTGATTCAAGCTTTCGAAATAAATGTTTACTGCGTTGAGTTAGCTAGTGCGCGATACTTACTTGTGTTCATGCAAGATTCGTAATAGTTTTTCATTTGTCTGAATGCATTCAACTCATCTGGAGAACTCTCTTCTTCCAGGATCTCCCTCAATTGATTCTTTACCCGATCTTTAATCGCGTCGTATGATTCTATTATACGAGTTTTACCAGCAGGAATAGTTGTATGATTGCGAAATCCACCACAGGCGAATTTGTAAAAATTGTCACATGGATCCACGTGTCTATCCATATTGCGCAGTATATGTTCAGCTATAAAAATCAATTTTCCATTAATCAAATTGTATTTCATAGTTAAACTTGGCACTTTCTGTTTCTCAATTTATTAGAAAATAAGTAATTAGTTATCTAGGAGGGAAAATTAGACTGACCTGAGCGGCGGCATTCGTCAGTTGAGCAGACGTTTTCGGTCGGAAAATCCGTGATATTCGACTTCTCTTTCAGCGTGCTGTTGTCCGACGCATTGATCCATGGTATATTAGTAAAACAGAACGCTAAATACCAAATTAATAAAATATTTAACGCCATATTGCAGCGTAATAAGTTGAGTCTCCCGTAACAAAATGCACACTAGAGCGTTGACCTGACAATAAGCTACGAAAATAAAAAACTGAGTGCCATATCAATATCTGATAGTAAGTCGAGATTTTTACAATGGCTCAGCTTATCGTCCGTTTTCTAAATATAGATTTTTTTTTATAACTTCAAACAATAAAATTTTTTCATTAGTTTCGTTTTTGATTTTTTTTTTTTCAAGTATACACAGTGATGCGTATTTAGATGCATATTTTTTATTTATAATTTAATTAACATGCTTTTTAATATCATAAAATAACTGCAAAAGTTTTTTTTTTAATCATTCGGAATATATATATTCAATAAAAAAGAAATAGATGATAAGTGATTTGAAACAAAGTGTTAAAAATTTAACAAATAATTTCAATATAATCTTGCTATTCGCTTTCAATTGGAATTTTTCACAGCCATTATCGACTACAAAATATTACCACACTGAACATTTTTTTTTCGGGTTCATTTTTGACCCTGCAGGACACTGAAAATCTTCTGCAAATTCTGGCCTGTTCGACATGAATCCAAAAACACGAACGTCATCCAGACTGTGCTTATATTCCCACTTGGAATATTCCAACCACTTTTCTTGGTATACTGAGCAGAATTGATTTGCTGCAGTGATCCAAAACATTTGATTAGGGTTGTAAGGCAAACCGGGAAGTTTAAACTCGGATTTATTACTATTTTTTGCCCAATCCTTGTAGGCAAGATAGGCTATCTTAACCCCACTGTTGTCTGCGATATTTTCATCTAGGGTGCGTGTACCATCCAACTGCAAACAAAACATAAATGCAGAGTATTCCCAAAAAATTTTCATAGATTTTACATATAAAAATGGGCTTCTTACATGCCATTTTTTTCCTCCTTTCACCGTGTAATTATTGTATTGATTAATGAGACACTGCACTCTCGAAGTAAATATTTGCCAAGTCGCGGGACTCCACCAGTCGATCAAATTTCCATCCTTTCCATATTTTCCACCTTTGCTGCTGAAGCTATGAGTAATTTCATGGCCAATTGTGAACCCAATAGCTCCGTAATTCAAATATTTCGGGCGATTCTCAGCGAAAAAATAATCCTGCAGCACCGCAGCTGGAATGGCTAAACAAAGCATTTTCTATGATTTAATCGAATCTAATAATTAAGTCTTAAAAACCCTAATATGACACTTACCAATAGCATTTTTTTTAACAAAGAAAGTGCGATGATTTTAATAGCTTTTGAAGAATATGCTAAATACTTGATTTCATTTGGTGAACTGCGAAGTTTACTGAAGCGATATGTACGCAAGAAGTGGCTTAAATTCAAATAATTTCCCAAGTAATTACTCTCATTTAATACGAGACCATTGAAGTATTTTCTCAATTTATTATCGTCGGTTTGCAGCTCAGATGAATAACCAATCTGACTCTTCATTGCGTCAATTTTGTCCAGAGCGTGTTTTTGCGTTGCATTATCCAACCAATCAGCCTGAAAAATGTTAGATAAAAACAAATAGATTGTTATTAATATGTCAAAGTATCCGATATAAAATACCATTAATAATTTTCTCAATAATTCTTACATTTTGTAAAATAATCCTGAATTGTTTCTTGACATTTTCCGCTATTTCGGTGACACTTGTCTTAGTATCTTCATTGAAATATTTCTTAACGTACAATGCATCAAGATTTAATGGAAGATATTGAGAAATCACGTTAATACATACTTTCCAACGGTTTTTATGATCATCACTATCGAACTTATTTGATTTAATTTGAGTTGGTTCCTTACTGCCGTCAAAAACGTCATTGTGAAAGTTTTTAATTTCGTTTAAAGCTTCGTAGATAATGTAGTTGGCGAGATCCCTTTTTGGAACTGCGCTGACCTTCGTCTCAAACTGAGAAAAGATCGCAGGATCACTGATCAAGATCACCTCACTGTTGTTTATGACAATGCTCGCTGGAAGCATCCTCCGGAGATGTTTTTTCCAGGGAATAGTTGGAACTTGCTGCGTCAGATTTTCCAGAGTTATTTCAATCGGATTTCTAGTAGGCTTAGAAATCTGCAAAATCCTCCGAAACATCCATGTTTGCATTTATGTCATTTTTTAGTCAGAATTAATTATAGTTTAACTTACGTTTGCCAGTTTCTGCAAAAAATTCGTAACCTTTGCAGATTCACTGTCAACCTGAGTAATATTACTGGCACCTAGGGAAGTGGCTAGTTTCCTGAAGTGTTTGGGAAAATTGATGATTTTTTTGTAGTTCTTCCATGAGTGTATCGCCGCACAATTGAGCTGGAAAATAAATAGCATTATACACACGTGTCTTATCTCAAATTGTAATTAATCATTCGAGGTCGCAATAAGTCGACTCGATCTATCCTTAACACGAATAAACTATTTTTAAGTAAAAAAAAATGTTGTATATATTTTTCTCAGTTTTTGAGAGATTTTTCTGTTTTTTTTTTTTCTTAAATTTTTATATTCGAAAATATCTCAAAAATAAAAGAAAATATGAGAAAAATTTATTCTACATTTTTTTTAGGAAATTAAATTTTCTATCATTTCACTCGGATGACTTTTTTTGTTATCTCGCTTATTTAGTGCGTTATAAGAATATTAATGAAAAAAAAACATATTGTATGGTATTTTTGCATTAGTGACGTCAAGTACTGTAATTTAACTTTAATAATAATTTAATTTAATTTTTGTAATTAATTCTTTTCAGAATAGATAAAATAATGTTCTACTGTCATCAATTATAATTAAATCGGTTTTTGAACGTGATTTCACTCAATTTAATTTTTTTTCTCTGAGAAGTGTGACCTTGGAGGATGAAAAAATTATGACAGTACATACGGTGAGGACTTGTTGGCTCGAATTTTTTGGATTCTTAGTGGTACTCAAAGCCATGAAAAAAGACGTAGAAAAGCCGAGATCATTGAGCTTGTAAATAGTCTCGATCCAGTTGAAATTCGTCTCGTTCCATTTGTCTCCCTCGAGCACTGGCCAGCCATTCAACTGCTTCAAGATATTTTGGAGAGACTTCAATCCTTGTTCTTCGAGGGCAGCTGAAAAATAATTTATAAATAAAGTGTTTAATAGAGTATTGATAAATATTGCAACATTCTAAAAATGGACCAGAACGTCCGGGTTGATAAAAAACGGGCTATTTAATGACTACAGTGATTCAAGCTTTCGAAATAAATGTTTACTGCGTTGAGTTAGCTAGTGCGCGATACTTACTTGTGTTCATGCAAGATTCGTAATAGTTTTTCATTTGTCTGAATGCATTCAACTCATCTGGAGAACTCTCTTCTTCCAGGATCTCCCTCAATTGATTCTTTACCCGATCTTTAATCGCGTCGTATGATTCTATTATACGAGTTTTACCAGCAGGAATAGTTGTATGATTGCGAAATCCACCACAGGCGAATTTGTAAAAATTGTCACATGGATCCACGTGTCTATCCATATTGCGCAGTATATGTTCAGCTATAAAAATCAATTTTCCATTAATCAAATTGTATTTCATAGTTAAACTTGGCACTTTCTGTTTCTCAATTTATTAGAAAATAAGTAATTAGTTATCTAGGAGGGAAAATTAGACTGACCTGAGCGGCGGCATTCGTCAGTTGAGCAGACGTTTTCGGTTTCTCAATTTATTAGAAAATAAGTAATTAGTTATCTAGGAGGGAAAATTAGACTGACCTGAGCGGCGGCATTCGTCAGTTGAGCAGACGTTTTCGGTAGGAAAATCCGTGATATTCGACTTCTCTTTCAGCGTGCTGTTGTCCGACGCAATGATCCATGGTATATTAGTAAAACAGAACGCTAAATACCAAATTAATAAAATATTGACCACCATATTGCAGCGTAATAAGTTTTGATCCATGGTATATTAGTAAAACAGAACGCTAAATACCAAATTAATAAAATATTGACCACCATATTGCAGCGTAATAAGTTGAGTTTCTCGTTGAAAAATTCACATTAGAGTGTCGAACTGACAATACATTGTGAGTCTAAAAAACTGAGTTCTGATACTGTCTCAAATTGACATCTGCTAGTAAACCAACGCAGTATCCCAGCTTATCATCGGTTTTCTAAAAATAGATTATTATATTTTCTTTTATTACTTTGAAGAACATAAAAATTCATTTATTCGTTTGATTTTTTCGTTGCCATCGTAGACTACAGTATTTTATTATCATCACTAGGGTAGCTCAAAAAAACGACTATTTTTGTTTTTTTGTGTCTCCTATCAAAAAATCATAGTTTACCATGTTTTAAGAGCCTTCTAGAAAATTCAGCCAGTTACAAGCATTTCTAAAGGTCGCTCACGAATTTTTAAATCTGGAAAAATGATTAAAATGTGATTTTAAACAATTTTTTTTTTTTTTTCGTTTATAGCATCACCTTTTGTGGCTATCAACATCAAATTTTTGCATTTGTTTATTTTCCTAATTTTGTGAGGTATTTTACGTCAAAGAAAAATAAGGTCTTAAAATTATTATGAAGAGATTGTTCGAGAACATTGAAATTAATGCTGTTAAAAACTTTCAAAATTCATAGGTGACCTCTAAAAATTAATATATAAATTGAAACTTGGTAAAACTTATTTATATTACATGTTAAAAAATTTTTTATAGCAAAGACAGAGAAAAAAAATTTTTCTACAATTATATTTTGAGCTTTTTTGGAAATTTTAAAATTTGTGAGCGACTTTTAAAATTACTTGTATCGAGCCAATTTTTTAAGACGGTTCTTAAAATATGATAAATCATGTTTTTTTATGACAGACCCGAGAAATAAAAATGATCGGTTTTTTGAGCCACCCTAATATAAACATGGAACATTTTATTGATTGATGAAAATTCAAAAATTTTTAATTCCCGCGCGTTTTGCACTATTAGTGCGACATCTACAGAAATAGAAATTTTTTTTATAAAGCGCAGACGCACGAGTGTGAACTTGCATCGAGCCAAATCCACACTCATTTCTCTCAAAAGAAAGTTCAAAAAATAACCTACGAGCCCGTAAGTTGAATAAATCTACTAATTATCGCTATTAGAAAATATCACACAACCATTCCACAAATTCTCATGCATAATATTAACGTATTTCACAGTTGGCAGACTTTAAACTCTCGTTAACGAGGTTATCTGTCCGACTGTGATGTAACTCTGTCAAACATTAAAACCCACAAAAAAAAATACTAATTGCAGGAATAAAAATGGCAACATTAACCAGGACTCTCCGGCCAATTTTGCGATGTGCTCGCAGCCAAACTAGATCCTATGCCGAAGCGACAGGTAATGAAATGAAGTTCACATTTGCTGGAGCCAACCAGGTAAGTTCAATTTTCACATTTATCACAGAATTCTCGCAATAATTACGCCCTTATTTCCTCAGGTTTTCTACGATCAAGCAGTCGTGCGTCAAGTTGACGTTCCATCATTCTCCGGAGCGTTTGGTATCCTTCCAAAACACGTTCCTACTCTTGCAGTACTCAAGCCAGGAGTAGTAACAGTCTACGAAGACAGTAATACGACCAAGAAAGTGTTTGTTTCCTCTGGGACAGTAACCATCAACGAGGATTCAAGTGTCCAGGTAGATTTTTCAGGTTTTCAACACGGGGAATTTTTTATTAATACTGCAAATCCTTGTAGATTCTGGCTGAGGAGGCTCACGATGTTGCCAATATCGACAACTCAGCTGCGAGGGACCTTCTGAGCAAAGCTCAGCAGCAGCTCTCGTCTGCAAGCTCAGAAAAGGACAAGGCTGAGGCGGCGATTGCCGTCGAGGTGGCCGAAGCGCTTGTGCAAGCTTCTGCCTAAGTAAAGTGTAAGGAAAAAATGTTCAGAATATCATCATGTAATGGCGTTGTTAGCAAAGTGTTTTAATAATAATTCTCGTAGAAATGAAAAATTTGTCCTGATTGAAATCGTGCGACCTTAAATGTATCTCAAAATACACACTCTGACGGTAATAAACAAAATACAAGGTTTTTTAAATCATTAATATATCGCTTAACTACCGCCAAAAGAACTCATATATTTTTTTTATATTTAAAAAATTCATTCAAAATCGAAATTTGATTTTCTACAAAAAATATAGAATCCACGATAAAACAGTCGAAAAAAAAAAAAAATTTCGGACGGTCGTAAAAAATGAAAATAAATCATTGATTATAACTAAATAAACAAAAGTAGGACATAAATTTTTTTACAAATGATTTATATAAGAGGCATGCAATAATTTATTTATTTTTCCCTAATTTTAAGATATTTGAAAAAAATTTTCTCGTGACATTTTTTAATATTTTGCTTATTTGGCGCGTTTTTTGTCAGAAAACAAAAAAAAAAATGAAAATTGCAAACTCTTTAGAGAATATATCCTACAAATTTTCACAATAATAGAAGATATTTTATTGAATATTTTTAAAAATATCCTTTTTTAACATTAGTGACACGCGATATCTTATTCAAAATTCACTTTATGCACATAAAAATGTAACAAATAATTATTAACATTAGTATACATCAGATAAGTATAACGCTCACATATATAATTTCTTAAATATTTATATTAAATTTA
The DNA here is from genome assembly GCA_002156465.1 of Macrocentrus cingulum. Lineage (NCBI taxonomy): Eukaryota > Metazoa > Arthropoda > Insecta > Hymenoptera > Braconidae > Macrocentrus > Macrocentrus cingulum. The sequence continues at coordinate 29,441 of MVJL01011197.1, read as the reverse complement.
TTAACAAAGAATTAAAATCTTGATTTATTGCAAAAGCCAAATAGTAACAAATATAACTATAATGCATTATTATTATCAATATTACTATTATTATTCATCTATATCTATTATATTTTCACTTTGAAAAATATAGATATTTCTAAATGCACGAAATCAAATAAATGATTGTCGTTTATTATGAAAATAAAACTAGATAAACTATTAATAATTCATACAAGCAATATTTTTGCTTTTATATTTGACTAGTTATAATCATTTTTTATTGTATAGATAAAAGTTTACTGTTTGTTCATAAGTCGATTTTTATTGATAAATGATAAATTTGTAAAATTTAATGATTTACTTCGACAGCATGGAGAAGCAGAATTGTCAGAGCCTCGACAACAACTTTGTTTAAAAACTTTCTGCAATTTTTGCAAAGTTTTCAGGCAAATTACCACGCAACACGAGCCACATTTGTCGATATCATTGTCACAGGGACACTGACTCTGAAGACACGAGACAATTTCACTGACAATTTTCAGCTGCGAATTTGAATTTTTATCGCAAGACGGCTCGGACGAGCAATTCTGACAATTTTTCGTCTGATCACACTTGCAATCTGTGCATCGACAGATATCAGCGTCGGCTGTGATCTCCTGGAGGATATTTCTCTCGGGTTTTTTCGTCGTTTCGGCAACTTGTGAATCGATCTTTTCAACGGTTTCACGCGAATCTATCGAGTTTTTTAGCTCCAGAGGATACGGCTCAGGTCCCACCAAATCGACAAGAGAGTGAACTGCAGTTGGGAAAGCATTTAATTCGTCCCAAGACTGCGTTCGAAGCGCTGGCGACGCGGCCAGAGCCATCACGTCGATCCAAGGTGATGGAACCTCTTCCTCCGACGCGATTGCCAGCTCCACGGCCTCGGACTGTCCCGTAGCGCCTATCGGAGGCGTTTGCAAGCTCGATGAGTCACTCGGGAAGCTCAGAGACTCGAGAGTTTCATCAAACAATTGAGAATTCGACTCTTTCTCGGGTGAATTTCTCCTTGTAGGGAGAAAAAGATTTTCCGACGAGCTGTCCGACACTTTTGACAATTGAGCAATTGTATTTTGAATTCCATCCCGTAAAATTTTTTGCTCCAAATTCATGGGACTTAAGCCACCATCATTGAACGAATCTGGCGCCTTATTTTTTTGCATCATTTCCGTATTTTTGCAATCCTGCGACTTTTGTTTTATATCTTCCGCTATGTTATCCATAAATATATTAAATTTGGTGTATAAATTCTCATCAAAATCATTTTCTTTGGTTAAATTACGTTTATCAGTCGGTGAAAACGTTTGAATCAATATTTCATTATTTGAACTATTAATTTCGGATATTTCTGTTGTTTGAATGTCAAAATCAAGAGCTTCGGTGGTTGTATTAATTTCGAAAAGCTTTGTCTCCTCGATATCGATACTATCTGTCTCGTAGACACTAGAATTATCCGGAATTAACAAATTTTGAGGAATTATTGAATGTTCTTCATCCTTTTGTGCCTGAAAATAAGAAAAAAATGCTTTAATAGTTGATCAAATGTTTTGTTTTTGATTAATAAAATACATACAGCGTCTCCTTTATCAATGGGCGGTTTTTTGTGAGTTTTCAGGTGACTTTTCAGACTGTGCGGCGTGGTAAATGATCTTTGGCAATTGTCATGCGAACACGTGTAAGGCCGTTCGCCCGTATGAGTTCGCTTGTGAGTCTTTAAATGATGCGACGCAGTAAAAGCCTTGTTACATCCATTTTCTCGACACCTGTTAATACAATTTCAATGAGTGTTGATGTTTTTTTATAGATTACCGCCTCGAAAAACTCACTTGTACGGACGTTCCTGCGTGTGCGTACGACGGTGTTTCTTGAGGTCGCTCAAAGTCGTAAAAACTTTAACACATCCCGCCTTCTCGCAATTGAATGTATTACCGCTGTGGAGTCTTTGGTGTGCTCTGAGTCTGTAGAGTGTGTTGAATGCTTTTTCACAGCCGTCATGATTACATTCAAAGGGCTTGACTTTTGTATGAACTCGCACGTGAATTTTTAGGCTGTAAGATGTGAGAAAAGCCTTACCACAGTTGGCCTCAGCACATTTAAATCGAAATTCCCCTGGAAAAAATCAACAAATTTAAAATTCGGACGTAATTTTTTTCGTTTAGACGAAACTAACCGAAAGCCATGCGATTTGAAGCGATCCCTTGGCAACCACAATTGGACGTTCAAGGATATTTATAGACAAGTGAGCCGATTATACGAAGAAGCTTTATAACATTCGGCAATTCCATTTTTTTTATAACTGCGAAAAAAAAGTGGACTCAATGTCGAATGACGTCATTCAATATTTCAAAAAACTTACCCGCCATTTGCACCATCTTATGAAGCATGAAAATGATCTTGGATTAATATGCAAAATTCCGTGAAATATACACTTTTTTTACGCATTCTAAATTAGCATATACGATTGAATGCACACATTCACAGATTAAGAAGATTCTAGCGAAATAAAAAAACCATTTAATGAATTTTTTAAAAGAAATATTGCTTGGATTTCTCAAAAATTTGAAAATTTTTTTTTTTTTTTTTGCTGATAACACTTTAACTAAGCAATATAACGAAAAATATCATAAAAGTTAAATAATTGAGAGTTCAATTATCTACAAAAAATATATATCAAACTTTTTTCTATCTCTTTTAATTTTTGAGATATTATCGTTTTTTTGAAATTTTGATTTTTCAAAATATCTCGAAAACAAGTTAAAATATCAAAAAATTTTACTCTACATTTTTTATAGATAATTAAATTTACAATCATTTAATCCTAATAACATTTTTTGCTATCTCACTTAGTTATCGAGTTATCAATAAAAACCAAAAAAAAACCATGAAAACTGCAGAATGTCACGATTGAAAAAATCGCTAGAACCTTCTTAAATGACATTTTCGGTTAGAAAGATCAGTATACCTAGTTACAGACATAAATGCAGTAGCAAGGAAAAACTGATAGAAAAATACCTTTGTGGGTTTTCATGTGAGTTCGAAGATTGCCAACAGTGCTGTAGGTCCGCGAGCATCCGTCGTACTCGCATTCATATCGGCTGATATGTTTTTGATTAGTGTCAGGATCTGTGGTCTCAAGAGTAATTGTCGCATGAGACGGATCGTCAGGCATGGAGTCATCTTGTCCAGGACGAATGCGCATATAAATTTCATTTGGGCTGATTGTATGGTGTATGTATCTAAAAAAAAAAAATGTCAGAATTACTCTCAAACTATTTAGAGGTCTATTATTATTCAGAAGATGCGTTAATCTTTGCCAAAGGTGTGTGTTATTGTGGGTAATTATGCGAGCACTTAAAGTCACGAAAATTTGGCATTACACCTGTTAAAGAACTTCTAAACTAGTGCGACATGTGTCATAAGAATTTTGCCTGATATTGGGCAATACTTTGTGTACTCCAAAACACACAATTTATTTTTAGTGGAAGGACAAATACTTCTTAAGTAATAAATAATTTTTCCATTTTATCTAAACATCCATATGACACCTAGAAAAATTTTTTAACACCGAAAAAAAAAACCTTTTTTTCCAATTTTTTTTACCTATAAATTCGATATCAAAAAATATAAATATTTGGAAAAAAAGGTTGTTTTTTTTTTTACATAGTTTCAATTTCAACTTCTTCTGTCCTTATAAGGAAAGCAAGATGACCAATACTGCATTCTAGTTGACCGGCTGATCATAAATAACAATTTTTTGAGGTTATGGCGTGACAAAATAGAAAATTCCATGGAAACTAGTGAATAATTGTAGATGAAAAATATAAAATATCTTACCCTGAGCTATCATCGGGCAATTTCGAGATATAAGAGGCATCCTCATCCGAGTTTTTTTCACCAATATCAAATACCGTCACTGACTGATCGTAGACTTTGCGAAAACTCGCGAGATCCAAGCTGCTGTCGTCCAGGCAATCTTGCAAATCGTGAGTTACAAGAATCCCATCGAATGTACCATCACTTAAATCCTCATTGAATTTTGCACTCTCCCACGCCGCCATATTTTTTGACTTTCGACTTTTTTTTTTTTTTCTTTCGTGTCGTATGTGTGGGTTGCCCACAAACAACTTCTATCGTGGACCGTGTGTTGTATGTTGAACGTGAAAAATTGTTCCGAGCACTTGTGACATCTCGCGGTGTATTTTAAAACTCCCGACAGCCTCGTATAATTTAAAAAAATTTTTTTCTTCTAATTTCGAGGTTAGACAATTGTTTTAACCCAATTTTCCTTCCTTCAATAATAAACATATTCGAAAAAAACCTCAAGATGTCAAATCATCAACGAATAAATTATTCAACGAAAAAAAAAAAAAATTCCATTAAAAAACATGAAAATACATGTTATCACGGGTTTATCGGATTTTTCCACCACTTAGAAACGTCTCCTAAACAATCTTAACTCACTGATAAAACTCTACTAAGACATTCTAGTTTCCAGTAGCATAATGGAGGCAGAGCGCGAGCTTCACGTTTTATCGATTCAAAGTCATGTTGTCTACGGATATGTCGGGAATAAAAGTGCAACCTTTCCACTTCAGGTAAGTCCAAACACCCGGTAACAATAATTTTCTAAAAAACTAAACTTATCACCCTTGCAGCTTCTGGGATTCGAAGTGGATGCAATCAATTCCGTTCAGCTGTCGAACCACACGGGTTATAAAGTGACCAAGGGCGGAATTCTCAATGACGATGACTTGCGTAATACAAAATTAATAATCTTACCAATAGCCATAAACTGGATAAAATAATTCATTACGGTCTAATGCATTTTACAGGAAAATTAGTTGAAGGACTTGTGGCCAATGATTTACATCATTATAGCCATTTGCTGACGGGATACGTTGGATCTGCGTCGTTTTTGCGTCAAATTGTCAAACTTGTCCCTGTAATCAAGCAGAAAAATTCTCAACTAATTTATCGTCAGTATTTAGTCGATTTTTCGTAAGTTTTTCAAGTCTAACTGGTCGTTTTTTTTTTTTTACAGTATGTGATCCAGTGATGGGAGACAATGGAAAATTGTACGTTCCTGAGGAACTAGTGGAGATTTATAAGCGGGATATTGTGCCGTTGGCCGATATTTTGACGCCTAACCAGTTTGAATTGCAGTAAGATTCGTTTAATCATTTAAAATCTAGTTCTACTGGGTTGCCAAGTTGTTTTTGTTGTATTTATTAAGTCGAAAACTAGACCTAGAATGATAACGGGATTTCCTAGATAGTATAAAATAGTTTTATAGTCGTGTCAAAGCTGTTGATAAGCGCTAGGTTATTATTTTATGATATTATAGCTTTAATTATCATTTTAGATTACTCTCCGATCTTAAGATAGATACTCTGGACGACGTTAAACAAGCTGTGGGAATTTTGCACGCCAAGGGACCAAAAATTATCGTCGTTTCGTCGGTGGAAATTGACGGCAAATTATCGTCAATAGTCAGCAGTGCTGATGGTATGCAATTAACTATGATAAAATGTTTGAGATAACGGAATATCAAGGTTAAGTGTTGTTTACAGATCAAACAATGATAAAAATTGATATACCAAAAATAGACATGCAATATACGGGCTCGGGAGATCTTTTTGCCGCATTATTTCTCGCACATTCGACACTGCAGAGTAATTTAAAAATAACTCTGGAAAAAACTGTTAATACTTTGCATAATATTCTGTTAAAAACTTTCGAGTATTCATCAGGTAAGTTTTTTTTTTTTCATTTAAACAATAGAAAATTGATTATTAAAAAGCAAAATTCTTTTCAGCTTTTCCAGATCCAAGTGCGCAAAGTGCAAAAAAGAAAGAATTACGATTAATTCAAAGCAAAAAAATTATTGAAAATCCACTGATGAAACTCAAGGCAGATATTTTATAATGATATCATTAGATCAAATGTTATATCAAAGCTTCGTAAAAGAGCGACAATATTCAAAAGACAATAATATAGATACAATATATGCAAAGCGTTGAGCGTTTTGCTATAGAAACAAATTTTAACTTGTGCTTAGACAGTTTTATTTTGTTAAGTTTGTCATTTTTTCTATAACTGTTATACATATTTGCCAAATTGTCTATTTTTATCATCAAAATCACAACAAAATAACTGCCAGAGATTTTCTCTCAAGGGACATTATCAGTATGATAAGTTACCGACTGGACGCTATAACTTTTACAGTGAGGTCGGATGTGGATCGCGTAACCAACATAAGCCATCATTTGTGCATGATGCTGAATGGACATTTCTGACGCAGGCAACTATAAAAATTTCATCTCTTTTCCCAGGTTATTTCCCGATCAAACTCACCATCAAATTTTTTTATACCATCTATTATCCTCGGCGTTTTCTTGCGCCGAAAAAAAATTTTGTAGAAAGGAACACATATACAATCATCCTATACCTCACCCTACATCCGATGAACTTGACCTTGGACTAAAATCTGATGATGGTAGATATGTAATAAAAAGGGTGTCTTGGATATCTTATGGCTTTTTCATGTGAATTTTATAGTAATTGTATAGAAGTGAGGCTCCGCACCGTTTTTTAACTGTAAAAAATCAAAAGAAAAATATATTTTTCAGGTTATTTTTTTCAAAATATTCGTGTTCATCGGATTGATGATAAAAATTGCGTTTCAAATTTCAAAAACATCAATTTCTACACTTGAAAAATCCAAAAATTAAATTTTTGAGTTTTAATAGAAGATTTGAGATATCCAGAATTGCGTGCCACTTCAACAATTAATTTAATTACGCATTTAATTACGAAAATTTGACGCTTTTTCGATAATTTTTTTAAGCGCTTAAAGACCCTCAAATTTTCGATTATAAAAACTATGTACTTGTTAAAATATCACGAAAATAATGCAAAATATGTAAGAAAAATGTACTTTACATTTTTTTCGACATTAAAAAAAAATAGTAATAATTTATTTAACATGAGCTTTTTTTACTATTATATCCTAGAGTTACAGGTTTATTGGTGGTTTCGCTTATCCTAGATTAGTTATAACTATCTACACATCGCATTTCGTTCTTATATCTTCATTCTATGATCCTTCCTACACTCTTATCCCTTATCCGCCCTTCTATATGTAATACTGTTGGACTAGCCCAAGAGTATGACGCGATAAAATGGCGGGTAAATCCATCACACGCAGACTTCTCACAATTGTACAACGTCTCACGTCTGCCAAATCTACGGCATTGTTAACCGAGGTCGTTCAACGGTGAGTTGAATGTCCTCTGTCGATTTCAATGTCTCTCATTTACTGCCTGAGATTTGTGCGGGGAAGCCATGATAATTGCCGCACAGAACAAACATGACGGAAATGAAAAAAAAAAAAACGTTACGACTCGAGAGACGTTGTAATGGAAGAGGTAGACTAGTAGTAAAAAATAGCCTAGCACTATACCCACTGCAAACGCAGTAAACAATCTAAGGAGTTTCGATGGTAAAATGAAAAAAGTCCCGACGTGGATTTGAAATTTTTATCAATCAATGATCTAATTATATCAGGCATGTATGGTTTAAATTTCAAATCTTTTGATCAACTGATTTATGAAGAAATGTGATTTGAACTTGCGATTATACGCAGCAATCGCTATACGAGCCTATTTTTCAATTTTTCGTAAACGAAATGGACGAATTGAATAAAACTTAAAAATATGGCTGCAGAAGACAGAGCAATAACTGGTTAGTTTTTTTGTATTCCTAGAACTTTTTTGATTTTTCGATTTTTAAAAATTGATTTTCTAATCAACGAATTGATAAAAAAGTTTTCACAATATCACTTTGGAATAGCCAATAGAGCACTTAAATCTAATGAAATCAAAATTGGGCTTTTGACTGGTTTAACATCGGAGATACGTTTAAAATTTTTTCTCGTTTTTGGATGATCATCGTAACTCCTTGGTAAAATAAACCACTACATTCCTCAATTTTGGCGACTTAATCTTTATGCAAAACCTCGCGAATACGAGGATATAATAGGCGTGAATGCGGAAGGCAAAGCAAGGAGATCGAGTACCTTGACCCTGAGAGAAAGAGAAGGGGCGACATGCGAAGTGTGTGCAGTATGTAATCGGGTCGGTGAAGCTGTTCAATGACTTTCTGTGATGCGCGAAAGGAGAGCTAATAAAGGGAGAATAACGAATTAGACATGAGAGCGAAGAAATGCAATAATACCAGACGGAAGGCGATACATACAAAAGAGTAAGACAGCCTTCAAAACAGTCGAGCGGTCGAGGTACACGGCCACCAGAGAAAAGACGAATAGAAGGAAAGGGGACGCGGAGAGTTGGACGAAAGTTCATATCCAAGGAGATGTGGGACAATGGCCCGAAGTAACCGGCCATCATGCTCGTGTTGGTGAACACCTTTCACATGATACGAGTGAGCGTCGGTGGCGACGCACTTATCCAACCGGCAGTTATGCGGGTCTCAATCGCGTGCATCTCTGTCAAACTGCGTGGGTAAAGAAGAGCCAGTGCAGAACGTCCCCCATGCAATGACAAACAAAAACAATGAAAACCGCGTCGCACTATCAGTTATGAGATGAGTGCTTGTCGATCACCGTGCTATCGCACGCGTTTAGCACACACATTCGAAGCTTTTTTTTGTCCTGCCCGAGGACGTTCGCGCGCTGCGGGGTCGATGCCACCGTCGACGTGTGCGAAAGGAGAATCGCAAAGAATCACTCGCGATCACTGACATCCCGTTTCGGATCGAAGGTCGCGGGTCAGTCAAGGGCCACAAGTGTGCAGGTCAAAGAGGTATCCAACTAATCGCGCCATTTATATTTTGATACGTTAATAACAAGCAGTCTGGCACGTTACTGGCTTTTGTCACGTAAAAATATTCATGGGAATGTTACATAATTGGCCGTGGCGTTGGTTGCAATGCGAAGAGGTTAGAAATCAGTGGAGATAACTTGAATAATAAAGTAAACTCTTACCTCGAGAAGATTAAAGACTCGGCAGGATATTATTGAGGTATGTCAGGACGCAATTTTTGTTTTATTTTGCGTACAATCGTCACGAAACTCAACTCGCGAAATGAAATGACACATCAGATAAACAAAAGGCAGAAAAAATGGCGAAGACCTGTAGGACCTAGCGGACGCCATGTTGAAAATTTTAGTTTTGTCTAACGACAATGTGACATTATTTGCGCCGTTGGACCGATGAATTCCTTTCTGGTAAGATTGTAAGATTATTTTTAAATAATAAGTGTTTGTTGGAGAAAGAAGCTCAAGCGTGGTTGGATTGTAATAGGTAGTCGTAATAACGAAGGTCAGTTATACCATTAGAAGTAGTCCAACGACGATTGAAACCAAAACCGAGATGAGTTAGACATTCCAGCATTGAAACTATTTCAATTCCCACCAAGAAATTGGGACCTGAGGTGAGTTTTTTCATGGTCAAACTGCGGGAATTAGGGTTATTTAACACGTCTACGTCTGATCATAGGTGAATGTGGCCTTGAGGGTGCCTCCAACGTGCAGGGGCAGGGCCAGAGGATCCCACGGCCGCCGATCCGTCATTTATCGAGGCGAGGATGTCTTATAACCCACGTGTGGCGACGAGGGTTTTTTTTGGGTCTAGGTCTGCGAGGACATTCACCCTTCAACACACTTACACATCGCGAGGTAAGACAATCGTGATGGCTTTTATATCCTTGTCGTCAGAGGGGTCTCGAGCTGTCCTAATGTAAAATCCAACACGTAGGTTTGTATAGAGCTACTTTGACGCGACCAACGCCCATCATCAATTCCTCTTTATGATGGATTATCATTGAGGAATATTAGAAAGAATTCCAAGGGATATATATATTTTTTTTTTGAAGAAACAAAAAGAAAGGGTTCAGACAATTTTCATTTCTTGATATATTGTGAAGAAATTCACTTTTTATTTTTATTTATTATGTCAATAAAAGCAAAAAAAGAATGTTTTTAAATGAATAAGAAATGAATGGAAATTTTCGAACGTTTAGGTGAGATAAAAATATTTTTTGAATTTTTTGCAAAAATTTTCCAACGGGGAATTGCGTTTACCGTTTACGCTTTAAACGATCACACGATAAATAAGCGAGATAATAAAAAATGTCATTGAAGTTAAATAATTGGGAATTAAATTTCCTACAAAAAACGTCAAATGAAATTTTTTGTATCTTTCTTACTTTTCAAGATATTATTGTTTCTGAAAATTCGTATTTATCAAAATATCTCGAAAATGAGTCAAAATACATAGTGAAACAATATAGTGCAGGCATCAGTACATATAATTTTTTTTTTTAATGAAGATTTAAGTTTCGTGAATAGAAAAAAAAAACATTTACATTAATCGAATATTGCTTCGCATAAGGGGTGTATACAATATTAAAAAATTCGACCCTACATTTTTCGTTAAGAATTAAATTTCCAATCATTTAACTAGAATAAAATTTTTTGCTATTTCGCGTATTTACTGAGTTTTTAAAATATTACTGATAAAAAAATAGATTATATATGTTTTTTTTATATAACCCTAGTGACAGGTGATATGGAGAGGCGTAATGGATATATTGAATGTTTAATTCACGTGAAATTTGATGATTTTTCTGTTGCAGAGTAAAAGACCATAGACCTCGTGGGAATGTAGTTCAATGACAGCGCAGCCTTAACCCATAAGAGTTGCCGGAGGCTTTTATTATGAATGAGAAAGTTGAACTCGCGGAACGTTGTGCAGTTGCGTTATACACATATGTTTATATCTTAACCCATAAGAGTTGCCGGAGGCTTTTATTATGAATGAGAAAGTTGAACTCGCGGAACGTTGTGCAGTTGCGTTATACACATATGTTTATATATTCAGTGTCTTCGTAATGCGAGGACGTAAATCACATGATGACGAGTGCAATGATCGGTTGGATGTACGTCAGTGGGTGAAGATGTCAGATGTTATTGACGAGTGGCACACAATTAGAGACTGACGTAAATCACATGATGACGAGTGCAATGATCGGTTGGATGTACGTCAGTGGGTGAAGATGTCAGATGTTATTGACGAGTGGCACACAATTAGAGACACATTTCAGTGCTGTAAATGCTGATAAAACGGTCATGAATGATTTATTACAGGTATTTATAATTTTTTTTTTTAATTTTTAAATTCAACGAACGATTTTGTGATTAAAAGTTTGTTTACAGTAACAATTTACTTGAGGGAGCATTGTCAGCAATTGTGTGATTGTACGTACAATCGGCCACGAGTCGACCGAGAGCGTCGTGTCGAACGAAAGTATCACGCAAACAGTTTTGTTGTTCTAGGTCCCGAGTTCACTGCTCGCTTCCTCTTTCTCTGCTATTTTCTACGGCCTCTTGGGTATCCGTTTCTGTGTCTTCAATTGCGAAAATTGTAGCTAATCTAATCACGCGCCCCACCAAATTGTCTGCTTCTCAAGATTACTCATTTTCAATGCTTTTTTTTTACTGAAAAATATTGAACGACAAAAGTGAAGTTATTTTATTCCAATCGACAACACGGAATCTTTCGAAAGATGAATGATTTGTTCATTGTGCAAGTGGCACAAATAGAACAGAGAAATTGCATAAACTTTCATAATTTGTTCAACACGAGATTCAATTTGCGCCTCGATAACTCCCTATTACCAAGTTAATTAATTAGAGTTTGTTTATTGGTTAATTAACATCGTACAGTGACATTATCAGGAGTAATAGCTGTGATATATTTATGCAAAAAGGTAAATTTGAATATTAGAGACTAGTACACTATATTAATCGTGAGTAAAAAAATTTTCCCGATTTAAAAACCAGCGATATCTATTGGAAATCAATTGTAGAGAAGGAAAAAAAATTATAATCTATTTTTACGAAATTCTGAGAGCTTATGGTTTATTATACTTTATCGGTATTCAAATTGATGTTGTTGGAAAAAATAATTCGTGTGACAATTGGAATAAAATAATGCTGATATTACCGTTAATAGCCCATAAGTCACAATCTCAATTTCCGTTATCATTGTGCACGAACGTGCTTACATGACTGTCTTACAATCATCGAGAAGGTGGATGTATATGCATCGCACCTTCAGAGACTCGAGTAAATATACATTACGGATGAATGTACAATATTTTGATAGACTGATAACGATTTCAAATTGAAATATGTCATTAAAACAAATATTACGCGTCGATTACGATCAATATCAACATCTCTATCCAGGCTTATTTTTTATTAATTTAATATTAAAAGTGCAATATAACGCCATGTTATTTCAACGGAAGTAGTCAGTTGGACCTGGGAATAGATAAAATTGAGTGGTAGTATTGTCTGATGGACAAATAAAAAACAAATTTTCGGAAAGTAAAAACCTCGCGCGATTTTTTATGACCATGAAAAATTGTGGTCAACCCGCGTTCGTTAACAAGATATTAATTATTAAAAAATGTTATTTTGCAAGACAAAACCTAGTCATATATCGCTAAGCCAATTCGCTTCGAGCATTGAAATTTTCACAATGCTGATTGGCCTGTCAGATCCTAATTTCGTCAGTCCAAAATGATCAAAATGACACTAAATTTTGTACTTTTGTCAAAAAATTAAGTATTTCAACTTGTACGATTCATAGCAAAAGGTTTTTAGAATCAAAATTTGGCCTTCTATAAAAATTATATTACCTTGATATAAACAAAAATTTTATATGGACATGACAGAACCGTTGTACATATATATTGAACCGCTGTTTCGATCAATCTCGAAGAGTTTATCGCCTCTGTCGATCACGATTACTCGCGCTTTGTCAAGCTGCAAAAAATATATAAACAGACTTACGTCAAAATATTGCGTCAGAAAAAAATAAAAGTTATTTTGCCAGCCATGACCTATTAAAAATTCCAAATTTTATCTACCAAAAGTAAAATTATATGATCTGATCTGATCGAAAATTTTCATTAAAAAAAAGCATTCGAAATTTTGCCGCCATGTTCTCGCGCGCGATATCATATATTTTTGCAAATGGCTGCCGCTGCGCCGGCGCACAAATATGTAATTTTTTTTCGAGCAAAATCTAACCGTAAATTTGTATGCTTTGTTTTCTCTTTAAAAAAAAATTAGCTAAACACCAAGTGCATTGCCCGAAACCGGCTACTTGCATCGCGGATGCATCCTACTCCCGGAACAAAGTAGGCGAGAAAAACGTCAGCCAATTCATAAGACGCGGAGAACTTGTGTGTGCAGTAGCAGGGTGGCCCAGATTTCTTGATGAGTCGAGACGCGCGGCATGATGCAAAAAAATCTTCACCTGGACTATTATTAAATTCATCATTAGTATAACTATCACCATCATCATTATCATCATCATCACAAATACGTTGATACATCGGCAGATGAAAATTTCCTCATCTCTCTTGCCCTACACAACTTTCATTGTCGCGACCTGCTGATACATGGACAATTAATACTTGGAGAGGTCATCAGCAGTAGGAAATTAAGGTAAATCATCATCTTGTCTAATAATTCACCGTGCTAAAACTCGTCGCTTTGCAGATATATCCATCCAGGAACTGCGATGCGTGACCTAGTGCCGTTGCAAGCGTTCTACCTTCGAACTAGGTCTTTCACGTTCCCAACTATGTCCACACGGAGTTGCAGCGAGGGCCGCTTTCGTTGCAAGTCTCGTCGAAGTATCCACACGTTTTTTTTTCCGCCAACTCTCATGTGTCAATGACTTATGCCATCATGAGTTTCATATGAATTCGCGAGAGACAATGCGGGGGCATTGTATGATTCAACAGCAGCGTGGTGAGTGTATAATACAATTCCGTAAAAAGTATGAATGGACGAGAGTCTGAAAATTATCGAAATGCTGATGCTCTTGAGTAATTGACTCTCGACTTTATTTAGCCACCGTTAGAATTAGACGAGGACCGCGGGTCTTACGTAAGGACCTCTACTGATGTCGACCTATTAACGGTTTCCGGTATACCGCTACATAGTCTTGAATTTGTTTACTCGAATGGACTGGCAGTGTGTGTGGGTATTGGAGTTGCGCTCTATGAGCAACTTATCAAAGAAATCCACGTGCCAACGTGTATGTACACATGGGTAATATTGTATAAGTGAGAGAACTCAGGGTCAATGCCTCGTATACGGAGCATATGCTGACTTTCCGTATTAAGCCGTGCTATAGACTCACCTGAGATTCGTGACCGCTCCACAGCAATAATAAAAACGAATGTGTCACGAGAATTTCATTTTCAAATACAAGTGACGGATAATTAATCAATGTGGTCAATGACTCTTTTTTTTAAACATTTTTTTTATCCTTTCAGCAACTACTTCTGCTTCAAACTCGCGCAATATCCGGACTCTTCATGCCTAACTGATGACGCAGATTTTTCTGGAAGTCAACCTTGATGTCTATTTGGTGACGAGGTCGGGAACGCAGCTATCAAAAAGAAATGTTATTCAATTTTAACATTGAAATGAAGACTTTTTCTTACTCAATTCCATCATTCATCAATTTTTCAGGTAATTTAATATTTTTTGAAGGGGTAATTTGTGGGATAATTAATTAAATGATTATCAAACATGGGTGAAAATATTTTAGGTTGCGTATAACGGATAAAACAATGCATCGCGATTGACCTCGTCATCGCGCAAAGGAAAAGCGACTCGGAAATTGGTGGCAAACTCGAGCGCCTTGGGCTTTCGTTGGCACGTGACCGGCTTGCGGTTTTGCGATTTGCCGACGATACTTGGATATATAGTAGTAGTGGAGAGTCGCGAGCAGAAGCAGAGCGGTCGACGACCCCTTGAAAATACTCTTACGCATCGAGTGTGCCACTTCACTCTTCTGCTCATATTTTCGAGTGACCGAGAGCCACATGCCGAGCCGAAGAAGCACCAACGGAGAGAGACATTACGTCTCCTTGCGACAAGCGGGCCCAAGGGGCCTCCTCATGTTTATAACAGTACAGGTACGCACTTCTGACGCGCGACCTTAGACGTGTTTACTTCGTTCACACCAATCGAAGCCATGACGAGGGACAATGTTGCGGCCTCCTTTTCATCCTCACTCTTTTTTTTTTCACTCAACTCATCGCTGATGCCCATCACGTTGTTACAAGGGCTCGTGCATGACTTGAAGAAAATTTTCTATGCTCTGTAAACCCTATTTCGTTTTTTATATACCGATCTTCTGGGATTGGAAAAAAAAAACAATTGGGGGGCTAGAAAATTTTTTTAAGACTTCTGCAGCAGGGAAAGGGTCGAGAAGTGAGTTTGGATGGAGAGGAGACTGCTGGAATTTGTTTGTAGTTGCGCGATGACACACCGCGTGGGTGATGAGTAATTCTGATGGTTTTTTTTCGGGGAAAGTCCGACTGCGAGATGAAATCCATTCGGGTTGATGACCAGAAATTTTTTAAAAGATCCTATGGAAGTTATTTTTATTGATTTCGATATATGATATAATGAAATTTAAGTCGCGACATTAGAGTAGAATCTTGTTTTTTTGAGAAAATTTATTGGCAAATTATTACATGTTGTTAGACACTGAAAGTGAAGATAAGTTTTTGACAAACCGGCTATAGTCTTGACATGTATAATGAAACGTGATTCAGTCGTTTTTTTTATGGTTTAAGTCGAAAATTTTATCGGTGCGTATTGAATATAACCTCATTTCTTATGACAGATTTTCTTGGAAATCGACAGTTGGCCAACTGAACGCATCGACCGATTGCGCAGGACTTTTGCGCATTTTCGGTTCTGTCTTCGGGAAGGATGTATGTGTAACTGTTCTGTCCATATAAAATTTTTGTTTATATCAAGGCAATATAATTTTTATAGAAGGCCAAATTTTGATTTTAAAAACCTAATGCTATGAATCGTACAAGTTGAATACTTAATTTTTTGACAAAAGTAAAAAATTTAGTGTCATTTTGATCATTTTGGACTGACGAGCTTAGGATCTGACAGGCCAATCAACATTGTGAAAATTTCAATGCTCGAAGCGAATTGGCTTAGCGATATATGTCTAGTTTTTGTCTTGCAAAATCACATTTTTTAATAATTAATATCTTGTTAACGAATGCGGATTGACCACAATTTTTCATGGTCAAAAAATCGCGCGAGGTTCTAACTTTCCGAAAATTTGTTTTTTATTTGTCCATCAGACAATCCTACCACTCAATTTTATCTATTCCCAGGTCCAACTGACTACTTCCGTTGAAATAACATGGCGTTATATTGCACTTTTAATATTAAATTAATAAAAAATAAGCCTGGATAGAGATGTTGATATTGATCGTAATCAAAGCGTAATTTTTCTTTCTATGACATATTTCAATTTAAGATAGATAATATCAACATATTGCACATACATCCTTAAATTTGAAATATTAATTCGAAAAAAACTGGGTAATGAGTTTTGTCAGGATAAAAAATGATTTCCAAGTGTTAAGGTCGATTTATCAAGTGCGAGAATGTTTTTCTAAAAAATTGTGTATTATTACAAAGCATCAATGAACGAGGCGGAAGCTAGGAGGGGCAAATAAGGTGTAGAGCGATGAACGCAGCGGACGGAAGCACCGGAAGTGCCGGCGTAATATGGCAGAGGCTGAGCTAGACAACCAAGTACATAATGGTTTCGCTCGAGAGCATCAACCGCGCGAATGTGCGTCGATGTAGGTGAAGTAGTTTTCTAATGACTTCTCGATGTCTCTCGCGAGGCTACAACACGCGTGCACATCACGACCACACACACGACTCCTGCATCAGACACGATGTGGAAGCCAATGAGAAATAGAATACACACATTAGGTGTGTAGAAGAGACGCGAGAGAGTCACTCGCAGAGAGAAACAGGACTCTAGTGAGCGTAAAGTAAACTAGTGCAGCGACCTGATGGGCACGCAACCGCGATGTAAGAGTATTTTCAAGGGTTAACGAACTGACAGGCGTGTTGGCGAGCGCCATCTTTGTGCTCGCGCGCACGTCCTGTCTTACTTTATCAATCAACGCTCAAAAATATAAGCCTCAAAAAAATCTTATTCATCGTCAAAAGTCCTTTTAAATCACACTCCAAGAGCCTTTTCCCTTTGAAAAACGAAAAAAAATCAACAATCAAACAAGCCCGACCTCAACTGTCATAACAATGTCATTTTAAAATTTTTTTTCGACCAAAAAAACGTACAAAAACTCACTATTTTTAAAAACTTTTTTGAAACATCTTGAATTTAGCTTTTAACTTATTCAATAACGTGACGGGAAAAATTTAAATTTTTCTAGAGGGCGCGCGAAATATGACCTCATTTTTTTTGTTTCTGACTCCCTGCAGTCGGTGATTTGTTAAAAGTGTTGTTTACGTTTTTATTAGTCTAAATAATGAATTTTATTTGTATAAAATTTTTTTAACAGTGCCAAAATGTGACATCAAATGTAAAAAAGTGAATTTTTCTAGGTGAAAATGAGGATTTTCGACGAGAGAGCGAGGAAAATCCGTTATCAGGAGAAAAAAAACGTGCTACTGATCAAGAGGAAAAAAATATGCAGAGACAGTGGATATAGCAACAGGAGAAAGAGATTTGCAAGTGTCGAGGCGGTGCATCAAGGTGAAGGTAAAGGTAAACCGCGAGTTAGATGGAAATAAAGTCCTCGCGCGAAAGGCCTAGTATAAGTAGTGCAAGCGTAAGAGTGCTTCCCGAGGTCAGTCACCACTCGGCGCTCCGTTCCGTTCCGGTTACCCGACGGCATCAACTTCACGGCCAGTCGGGGGAGGGATATATATATTTTACCATGGCTCCTGGGTGCATATCCAATTAATCCACAAATATCGCCGAAATTCTTGAAAATTTTACTCAAAAAAAAAAAAAAAATTATCATTTATCGATGTCTCGTTAATTCAGCAAATATTGCAAGATAGCAAAAAATGTTATCAGGGTCAAATAATAGGAAATTTAATTCCCTACAAAAAATCTCGATATTTTTTGCGAAATATTTTGAAAAATTAGATTTTTTTTTAAAATTCAAAATTTCTCAAAAACTAAGTGAGATACAAAAAAATTTTATTCTACGTTTTTAATAGAAAATTAAATTTACAATCATTTACCACTAGTAATTTTTTTTTTTAATTTTACTTATTTATCGAGTTATCGTCAGAAAAAAAAAAAAAAATTACAAAAACATTAGTAAAACGATTTTACAGTCCTTCAGGACTTTTTCTCAATGAATAATAATAAATATTAGAGATTAATTTCAATTTTCAAGATATTTAATGTTAAAAAATGATTATTTCTTCTTAAAATGACGATTAAAAAATTTAGAATATTCAATTTTAAATTAAAAAAAATTTAATATTTGATTAAAAAGTGAGAAGTAAAATTGATAGAGTGTTGTGATTTGATAATATGACATGTTTTATATAGGAAAAAAATATATATGTATATTTAAAATTATAGAATTATTATGTAAAAGCTCGGAGCGCTCCTACATGCCAGTCCGTTAACGGTCATTCGCCTATAACTTACTTTATACCTGTAAAACATTTCACTTCTCCCTTTCCCATGACACTGGACAATTTATGCAAACGAAATCCCCATGAGTAGTTAATTAAAGGCCGTATAAAGACGCTATAACCAAAAGCACTCATATAAATTAATCGACAGGACCTTTAATTAAATCGTCAGGCTCCTTAAAAACTCATTATCCACCTGCAGAAAACGATATATATACAAAGTATCGACTGCAGTCTTAACGAAGGGGTGTTTTGCCATCGGCTACAACAGCATCAGAGAGGAGACTTGAACGACAGCACAAGAAATGCATGTATATAAAATTTTTACGCATAAAAATTTATCTTCAAAATTTTACTCTCACAAATTGCTACTTACGTGCTATAACGTTTTTTACGTTAAAATCTATAAAAAAATCTAAAAAAAAAGGACGAAAAAATTTCTTCACACTAATAATCAAGGATAAATTTTAACGTTTGATAAAAATTGTAAATTGAGTTGAAATCAATTATCTAAAAAACGAAATCTAACCAAAATTTTTTTTTCAGGTCAAAATTTCATCCTGAACCTGATTAACCTTGAAAAAAAGGCATGAAGATATTTTTTAAAACTCGAAAAAAACAGTTCGATTTCCGTGAGTTTGATAGTGTTTTTTATTTATTAAAAATATTTTTTTCTCATTCATCTAATGGTATTATTTATTCCATATGTTTCAGAGGGTGGAAAAATATATAAGTTCGCTTCGAATCATGTCGCCCAAAAACCCGAAATAGAAGCCTCAACAATTGGTAAAAAAAAATTTTTTTAATTGATTTAAAAAAAAAATTTTTTCCGTCAAATCATAATTTTGACACTCAATAAACCTCAAAAATGTCGACTGGAAAAATCCAAAACTTCGAAAAAAATGGATTTTTTGTGACAAAAATCATTAAGTAAGTTTTACAATAGCCTTAAAAAATTTTTTTAATCCATCTAATGACAAATTATTCCAGATGTTGGGGTAGTCGCAGCCGTGGGGGCATGATCTCAATGACGTCGGCCATGCAAGCATCTAAGCCGAGTGATTCATGGCTAGTAAGAGCGTTAAGTAAGACAAGCAGCCTTAGCACTTTGCGATTCTCTGCTACACTCATAAATCGACGGCGGGAAATGAAAAAAATCGTGGAACCTCGGGACAAAATCCTTGTAGACCCAAGGCATTATGAGCGTGGCTGTGACATTTGTCGGATAATTTCCCCAAATGAAATCGAGTTGGACCGAAAATTTCTGAGGTCAGTAACCAGCGAGTTGAGAGTGAGACGGAAGAGCCTGAAGTCCCGTTGTTTCTGTTGTAGGCATGGAAAGGAATCGGGTCCCGATGGCCGAGGGCATCGCACACAGGCGATGAGTGTCCGAGTTGAACCGAACAGAGGCGCTGGAGCCGAGGTATTGTGTGTATACACTGTGGCAAGAGTCTCTCGAGCGCTCACGAAGAGAACGAAAGCAAGGAAGGAGGGAAGGCGCGCGCTAACCGATACTTACGAAGGAGGAAGAAACGTCGCTTCCCCGTGGCGCGTTGTTGCCTCCTCCGGTTGCCTATACCTATACTCACCTCCTGAGCGTCAGTACGTACCACGCGGCTGTGCGAAACAACCGTTTTTACTCGCGACAGACTAAAGTGCTCATGATTGTCGCACTTATTTACATTATTACGTGAATGTGTTTTCTTGTGCTTTTGACAGTGGCAACGCCAAAATCTAGTGCACGTGCAGATATGACAGTTGGTCTGGAGTGTATTTTCACGCTTTGATAGAGAGATATATACAGCGAGCTGTTTTTCTGGTGAGTTTATATCATTTTTTTATTTTTTCCAATGAAAATCTGCGATCGCGAGTGCGTTGAAAAATTTTTTTTTACACTTTCAAAGAGCTTTTGTCGTAGTTTTTTTTGATGGTTCAAGTTGAGCCAAGGTCAGACAGTGTGAATATATAGTTGTCTATTTGCCACTCGACCTTCGCAACTGTGTTGAAAGTGGCTTTATATGTTGGCATGTAATATCCTAGGCTGCGGCAATTTCTATTTGGTGGATGGTTGAAAGGCGCTTGATGATTACGAAATGAGCATATGTATTGCCAAAGTTTTTGGCCTTCGCAACTGCTCGGAGACTCAAGGACTTTGAGAATCCCATCGCGCAGGCGACTTATATATATGTGTGTTGCAATAGTGGGAAGGTCGCTTACAAAATAGTATTAGGCATGCGAATTGTAGCTGAATATCTGCGCGATGTTAGATAATTGATTTTTTTATGTCTTTTTAATCGGTTTATGTTATGGGGGCTTGAGCAATGCGGTTATATTAGAGGAGATAGTAGTTTTTTTGATTAGTGTAAATTGTTATGCGCCCCTTAGCAACGGGACAAATTGTATATTTATGCTAAGCGGGAAAAATTGTTTATATTTGTTTCACTTTTGTTCCACATGAGGGATTTGTATAACGGTAAGTTCGACGTGCGTTGCATATTGGGAAAAACTTTTGAAAATTGCCGGCAATTTTATACGGGGATGAGAATTTGTTTTTTTTTTGTCATTTATATATAGTCATGAGATTTTTAATTAGTTTTTTTATTGATGTAGTAAAAAATTTAGGATTTGATTTTTTTAAGATTGATTTCTTAATTAGAAATTTTTATGAAAAATTGCGAAAAAAATATTTTTATATAGAAATTTTCAAAATTTTTTAATAAGTCGTATATTTTCGTACTATTAATTGCCGCCATTTTGAAAAAAAAAGAATTAAAAAACTTAAGTTTTTAATAATTTGAAAAAAATTAATTAAATTAAAGATGATTATAAAAATTGCAAATAACCAAAATTAAATTTTCTAAAATATTACACTTTTCATTTTTTTTTTGTTAAAATTTTGGGATTTTCAAAAAATTTCGGGTTTTTTTTTTTATAAGAATTTTAACTAAATGAAACAAAAGTATTTTTTAAAAACTGTAATAAAGTATTCTAATTTATTGCGAATTAATTATACAAAAAAAATTCGAGAAATTTTCAAAAATTTACTTTATGTTCAAAATTTTCAAGAATTTTTAAATTAAAAATATTTCTGGAAGTGTAAAAAAATTATAAAAGTCACTTTTAAATAGTATGTATTAATTTTCGTTGGATCGAATTGAAAAAAATCGAATTTTACGACATATATTCGGGTATTTTGCGTTGGCATCACACGCGACAGATGTCCGGATGATGTGCGCAGGGTTGATATTGAATCCAAAATTGAGACATGGACAATAAGTACATATTGAGAAGACACCGTTAAACGTATTTCCTAATATGACATAACGGTGTACCGTTGCTGGTCTCAAAGAGAAAGAACAGGAGAGGATGAAGAAGAAGCAAGTGGAAAAAAACAATATGGATGGGAGGAAGTGCGCGCGCGCCATTCGGCAGATCCATTGGGGAGTCGCTCGAACGGAACACCTCTCACGAGGAAGCGTGCACAACGAGAGTTCTATGCCCCGACAACGGGATTTCGACGGATAAGAGAGGAAAAAAGAACTATTATACTCATCACCACCAAGCGCGGCATATTCTCACTCTCGAGGCTTGGGCGGATTTGAGAAAATGAAAGGGTTCTCGAAAGGGATAACGGACAAGTTGGCGCCATTGTTCCATGATTTTTAGTCCGGATATGGCGCGCGCAAGCTTCGAATCATCATCTGGCCCAATTCGCTAATCCATACCTCGAATTTTTCACTCAATTTTCGCATCCTTCTCATATATTCTTGACTTAAAAATTTTTTATTGCACGTCGACAGCGATGGAAAGTCAGTCGGTAAATAAGCGAAGTAATGAAAAATGTTATTAGAGTTGGATAATTTGTCATCAAATTATCTACAAAATGTGTCCAATAAACTTTTTTGTATCTCGTTTAGTTTTTGAGATATTACCGATTTTTTGAAATTTTAATTTTTTATAATATCTCGAAAATGAGGCAAAATATCGAAAATAATTATTCTATATTTTTTTTAGGGAATAAAATTTCCAATCATTTCACTTCTATAGTATTTTTCGTTATTGCACTTGCTTACAGAGTTATCGGGAAAAAATCGAAAAAATCATGAAAACAGGACGATATGAAAAGGTTGTACCTTTGAAAATTTTTCAAAAAATAGAAAAATCGATTTTTCTCTGTCTAACACTACTAAAATTGTTGTCTAAATTCATTCAACTCAAAAATCTAAAATAACCTTTTTTTACGGCTGACTTAACATACGTTAATCTACTCAAAAAATATAACGACCCATTTTTAGCGCATTTATATTGTTTTTATCGCAATTTTTCGTAAATTTTAAGTCAGAAATTTTCTAAAAAAAAATTAATAAGTTAAAAAATTAATAAGTTATTAAGTAAAGAAGAAATTAATAAGTTATTAAGTAAAAAATTTTTTTTGACCACAAATTTCCCATTAAATCTTCAATCTAAACCCCTCAATTTCTTATTTCTTATGAAAAAAATTTTTTTTTCCTCATTAAAAACCTCAAGATCCGTCTCACGTGATGAGATTTCATCTTAAAACCGACGAAACATCTCGATCCTTTGGATGGCTAACGTGACATAACGGGATATCGTTGCGAAGGCAATGGAATATATTTGTGTAATGATTTTTGGAGTGAGTGGAGGTGATTATGGTGAGAGTATAGAAGATATATATGCACGTCGTAACTCTAGTATCGGCGACGAGAGCGCCAGGGTCGCGAACGATCGGCGCAGGGAGGGGGTCGATTTTATTGGAGCGGTCAATGACCTCGAGAGCTAGGAGACACCAATCGAAAGGATATTGTAGTGAATTTCTCGCTGAAAAAAAAATTTTTTCCACGATGAAAATATGCGTTTTAGGGTATTTTTAAATTTTAATTGACTTTGCACGGATTTGAGAGCATGAAATGAATTTTTTTTTTCTTTAAGGTTAGGTGATGCATGGAGAATTATGCAAATTTGTTTTTGTTGAGTGAGAGGTTAGAGTGTATAGCCTAGATATTTCCTCTGTGCAATGCGCGCATGACTTGAAGTGATAGTGCTAAAGTACCGTAATATCACGTATTTTCTATGTGAAAATATATTTTATATATATTTTATATGTGTATAGACGTGTGTATATGGGCATGGATACACACGCTTTGCCCACCGGCGCGGTGATATAGTGTGTACGACAAAACCGTAAAGTATTACGAGCTACCGTAATGATGACCGTAAATTTATGGCGTGTCACGGTGGAGAACGACAGTTGCCATACGTGTTGATTTATTACAATCGTTTTTAATCTGCCGCATATACAGTAATCCGGGAAAAAAAATTCATCATACTTTAGTCATCGGTGAATATAAAAAAAATTGTTTTTTCATCAAATTTCAAAGTATAGGTGCCTAGATCTTGATGGAAAAAAATTTTTTTGGTTGAAAAAAATCTTAATGACTTGAATTATAATCTATTTAAATCAGTTTAAATCGTGAATTTTTGGACAACTGTGATTAAATATAGAAATTTCTGTTTAAATGAATTTTTTAGATGAAAAAAAAATTTTTATAAGAAATTGAAATAATAATTTTTTTTTATTGAGAAAAATTTTTACCCACAAAAATATCGTTTTTAAAGAAAATTTCTGACTTATAATTATTGAAAAAGTGCGATGAAAACAATATACATGCGCTAAAAGAGCTAAAAATGGGTCATTACATTTTTTTGAGTAGAATAACGTATGTTAAGTCAGCCGTAAAAAAAAGTTATTTTAGATTTTTGAGTTGAATAAATTTAGACAACAATTTTAGTAATGTTAGACAGAGAAAAATCGATTTTTCTATTTTTTGAAAAATTTTTAAAGGTACTTTTTTGAGTTGAATAAATTTAGACAACAATTTTAGTAATGTTAGACAGAGAAAAATCGATTTTTCTATTTTTTGAAAAATTTTTAAAGGTACATCCTTTGGATATCGTCCTGTTTCCATGATTTTTTCGATTTTTTGCCGATAACTCTGTAAGCAAGTGCAATAACGAAAAATACTATAGAAGTGAAATGATTGGAAATTTTATTCCCTAAAAAAAATATAGAATAATTATTTTCGATATTTGTTGGACAAAGATAGTCCGTTAGAAGTGAAATGATTGGAAATTTTATTCCCTAAAAAAAATATAGAATAATTATTTTCGATATTTGTTGGACAAAGATAGTCCGATAACCAGCGATTAATAGGAAAGGAGTGTGATGCGAGGTGACTTAATAATACGTACTAGAGTTATTTGGACAACATTTGTTGGACAAAGATAGTCCGATAACCAGCGATTAATAGGAAAGGAGTGTGATGCGAGGTGACTTAATAATACGTACTAGAGTTATTTGGACAACACGTCCACTCTCTACGTTTAATTTGAAGCAACTGAGTGCAGCACCAAACCAATAAGCTGATAAGGCTTTATATACAGTTGTGTTGGTGTATTGCTGGATGTCTGTGTGTATGCATGTGTATAAAAAACGACATGAAGACTATTGCTTCAACAATATTTTGCCTCATTTTCGAGATATTATAAAAAATTAAAATTTCAAAAAATCGGTAATATCTCAAAAACTAAACGAGATACAAAAAAGTTTATTGGACACATTTTGTAGATAATTTAATGACAAATTATCCAACTCTAATAACAATTTTCATTATTTCGCTTATTTAACGAGTTATTGCCAAAAAACCAAAAAAAAAAATTACTCAAACTATCGAGATTTCCATAGAAATAATAAATATATATAGTTATCAAGTATCGACAAAAAAAAAATTTCTCATCTTTGTCAATTGGTTGTTTATCTTCTATTATAGATCAAAATCAATTAATTTTTCTATAAATTAATTTTTTCATTATTTTTAAATTCAAAACTCAATGATAAATAAAGTAAAAAAAAAATTTAATTTTTCTTGTTTATTTTAAATAAGTAAAAAATTGAAATATTTGTATGGAGATTACAATTTTTTATTATTAAAAATTCAATAATTAATTGCGGCAACTGATCAAATCAGAACTCGCTTGATGCCAAGGAATGCTGATAAGTGATAAGGAAAAATGATAGGGCTGTGGCAGACGTGGCCGCAAGTTTATGAATGTAATAGGCAAATGCGCGACCGACGAGCGAGTATAATGGCAGAGGGGCGATTGGCTGTGTAGGTATGCAGTGCGAGTGAGGTAAGCCAAGCGCTGTGGCTAGATTGTGCATAGAGCGACGACTACGAGCCGAGGCAGCGCGGCCATGGTGATGCCCCGCGATGTGGTGGTGGCTCTCGGCCGAGTCAACGACCGTTCTACATTGACGCGGTGCGCCGAGTGCAGCCTGAGTTGAGTAAAGTCACGGCCAGCCGTCAGCCGTGAGATTCCCTCCCTTTACTCCTCGCTCTCACTTCTTCACGCTCGCTGTCTCTTTCGCCCTCATCGCCAGCCTTGTCCGCGTGAGGGTCGTCGTGCATTATACAAGTCTCTCAACAAACCTATGCACACTTATGTCACCTATTTTATCGCCTAAGTAACAAAAATTTTGTCATCGAAAAATTTTTTTTTTGTAAAAAAAATTTTTTTCAAGGTTTTTTGTTAATTTAAGTATTCTAAAATTTGAATGAAAATTTAGTTTTTTAAATTAAAGTTCTGGAAAACGTATACTTTTGAAATATTTTGAGGTCTTTCTGATTTTTGTTTTTTTTTTTTTTTGTTTTTGGGTTTTTTTACGATAACTCGGTAAATAAAAGAGATAATGAAAAATAGTATTAGAGTTTAATGATTGGGAATGAAATTTTCGAAAAAAAAATGTTATATAAATTTTTTCGTTATCTTTATTTGTTTTGGAGATATTATCGACTTTTTGAAATTTTTTTTTTTTGTCTTGAAAACTGGGCGAAATATTAAAAAAAAATTATTCTATACATTTTTGGTAGAAAATTAGATTCCCCATTTTTTTTTTTTTCATTTATAATATTTTCTGTTTTTTTGTTTATTTATCGTGTTATCGGTAAAAAATCGAAAATATCACAAAAACTACGAGAGACACCCTTTTAAAATTTATCTATTATACACATTACCAAAATTATTGTTGAAATTCATTTAACTTAATCTACAAAAAATATTAAACAAACTTTTCTGTACTTCATGCAATTTTTGGATTATCAATTTTTCAAATTTTTAATTTTTTAAAAATATTTACAAAACAAAGCAAAATATTGAAAAAATTCATTCTACATTTTTTGTAAAGAATTAAATTCCTCATAATTTTTGTCGAATAATATTTTCCGTTATCTCCCGTAGTTACTGAGTTATTGTCAAAAAACTAAAAAAAAAAAAAAACCTACAAGATCTCTATAAAATTGAACAAAAAAATTTTTTTCTCTCCTATCAAATCATCACCGTCAATTCTCATTTCTCAGTTCAATTAATTCAACTCAAAAACGAAAAAAAAAAAAAATTTTTTTACCTGACATAACGTAGGTTATTCTACTCAAACACATGAAAATATTTTTTAAATAATTTTCTAAAAATTCAAGGTGTTAAAAATTTTTCTCAATTTGTTTTTTTTTTTTATTGCATTTAAATATTTTTGATTGATTGAAAATAAAAAATAAATATTGTCGATAATACTAGAAAAATATTTATTGGATTGTGAAATTTTTAATTGCATGTTATGAGATTAGTTATTGAATATAATTACATTAGCTTGGAAATGTGAGCTTGCTTATATTCGTTATATAAGGTGAAAGGGCGACTATGTGGCATTGACATTGAAGGCTTGGAGCTCCAATGCGGAAGTGACAAACCCGATTATTCAATCTCTTTCGCAACTACACATATATATACATTGCAGTTACTTAGATCATTCACCTTTTACCCAGAATTTTTAATTTTTTTCGCAATTTCTGTATATATAATTATGCAAAATTTTATAAAAAATCATATATGCATAACACGCAGTGAATTAAGATGAACTTTCGTGATGTGTGCGATTAATGGGCTCGTTAGCGATGCAGCGGTGATTAACTTGATGGTAGGAAAAATTCAATTGCGAAAACTAAACCCCGGGTGCATGAACGCGTATATATATATATATACCACCTAATAACGGATGCGCGCGAGAAAGACAGGGGCCTCATGCGCGCCGCCGTGCTCAATGGAGAAATAAAGAGCGAGAGGTAACGATTTTAACTAGGTTAGAAAGTGCGCTATCGATCTCCTCTATGATGCACTTTACTTCAAGTTAACTCAACCGGCAAAATATTTTTTTCTACTTTTTATACATCACTCAATTCTGCTTCTAATAAATACAACGGTATATATTTTTTAAATTATCGAATATATCTCGATAAGCAATGGATTTACGAAATTTTTACTAGATACTTTTTTTGTAGAGTAAAAAAAGATCTATAAAAAATGTATCTTATAAAAGTTTGATAAATCTTACGGTTATCGAGATATTTGCAAAAATATCTTTGCAAAAATTCGTATATATAAATTTTAAATTTATATATCGTGTAAACTTACAATTTGTGAAATATCTCGGAATATACGAGGTTTATGAAATTTTTATAAGAAATCTTTTTTGTAGAGTGAAAAATGTTCTATAAAAAAGATATTTTGTAAAAATTTGATAAATCTTATCAATCTCGAGTTATTAACAAAAAAGTATGACCTTACTCAATTCGATGTTATCTCAACTTTATCTAAAATTAAAAAAAACTCTTAATAAGATTAAAAAGATAAAAATAAATATTTTCCATCTGAAAAAACATTTTTTACATGAAGAAAAAAAATTTGAATTTTTTTGAATTTGAAAAAAAAAAGAGACTTTTCCCATGAAAGCGTTGTTGCGCTTCTGGAGTTTTCGATATGAAATCGTGTTGATGGTGGGGCCGAGTGATCCCGTTGGGACTATATAGAGGAAAATAAAGAATATAAGATGTCTGGCATACGAAATAAAGAGAAGCAAAAGGAAAAGAGCGCGGTATCTGGGTCTGTGCGAGGCCACACACGCGCGCGAGGATGCCGCGTGCCGGTTAAACAAAGTGGGCTATTACAAAATGGGTTATGCAGCACAAGAGTGCCGCGAGTTCAAAGACCCGCGCGCCACTGTACGTACATTTTATTGTGCGTATACGCATCACGTATGCAGTACACCGTGTTGTATAGTGCGAGGAAATATAAACGCGCGTTGGCTACTTGAAAAATACGGTATAAGTAAATGTAGGAAAGTCGTGTCCACTGTTTTCCTTTTGCTTCGCGCGCTCAGTTCTTATTCTTGGACTTGTGAGCAACGCTTGATGGCCCCGCGTGACACGTTTCACTGCCATGCGCGCGCCGCACTCATTGAAAGCGCTCGCACAAGTCTGATGCGCCGTTGACCGACACTACTTACTCGCGTCAACCTGCAAATGGTTCCACTTGTACTTTTGATGCTACTTTGCACCTTCTATTTTTTTTTCTTACACTGAGAGAATAATTTATTGATAGTTAATAAATTTCATATTAAGTACATGGTTATAGCCAATGTATAAATTAATTGCAGTTTAAAAATAAATTAATAATTTGCTTGTATCAATTAATTCAGAAATTTTGGATTAATCATAAGTACATGGTTATAGCCAATGTATAAATTAATTGCAGTTTAAAAATAAATTAATAATTTGCTTGTATCAATTAATTCAGAAATTTTGGATTAATCAATGTTTATTTCTATTTGAGAAGCATTTATTAATTGTGAATATATCACTTATTTACGCGGGTAAACATCTCAGACGTTAAACAAAAGTTAATGTATAAAAAGTATGGCTTGAATATTTATTTTTTTACCATCCCCATT